>MJUT01016773.1:25360-62151 GCA_002080005.1 Gigantidas platifrons
TGATACGACCACTTACGATAAAGGTTGGCACAAAGGTTTGTTTTTAAATATATTAAAAATATATAAAGACTCTAAAAGATATACAATTGTCTAAATGATTTAAAGAACCAACACACATCTCCAAAAGTTTTCTATGCATATCATATATATATATATATATTATATCATTTCATTGCGAATGCTAAAACATATTGTAAATTATTGTATTCGGGAAAAGACTTCATAAGTTGGGATAACTTGTGTCCGATCACAATTTGTTATATTTAGCAAATAAAATATGTTTAAACTAAAACAAACTGTCAAGAACATTAAAAAAAAAAAGGGGGGAGAACTACCCGCCCGTGGTCTTGAAAATGCGTTCTGTCAAGTGGATAATTTATTATTTGCATGTTTGACAGATAATATTCAACATATATTTTTTCAAACTTCTGAACTGTCGATCGAGAAAAAAAATCCCCATTATGATTGTTGTTAGTTGCATAGCACGTCAATGGGGTTTGTAATTAATATTTCGCATGCGCAATATCGACTACCCGAAACGTGTGAAAAACAGAAATATTCGTATGTGGTTTAAATACGTACTAAACTCTGTTTCACTTCCTTTAGAAAATGGAAAATTGCAGATATCTCTTTTATTTGTGCGCAAAATTCTCTTATTTTTTCAATGTATATCAAGAATGACTGTACATAACAGAATATTTCTGCTATTCTCCGGTAGAACCTTCATGTCAGTCTGTATACATGTGAATTTTTAGTGATAATGGCATTCTCGAATGGACAAGAAAAGGGTTTGTTTGAGTTTGTCATTGATCGTATGGACGTGTATGGCGATATATAATAGTTTGCTACATGGCGTTCAATACCCTTAATTTTGGATAATTTTGGTTACTTAAGTATAGCCCAGTAATTATGAAATAAATTGCGATAGGTGTTTGTTTTATTTTCTTACACTTTATACAAAATTGTAGCAAAATTCAATTATGATTTTAAAGGATTCCAATATAATGTGACCACAATGGTGTATAGCCCTATACCGCCGTTTAAAAGAAATGTATATGCATTTTCTGTTCGCAATATAAGGGATGCCGTACTTGAGACGGGTGCAATAAATAGGATGCCGTGTGAGAAAGGAGCAAAATAAAGAAATCTGAGACGTATTGTTTAAGATAGTTGTATATTCTTATTAACAAAAGAATAAAATGAGATATGAGAAACATTTCTATGAGTCAACCCCCCCCCCCTTAAAAAAGAAAAAAAAAGACAGTGTCTAAAGAACACATTAAAGTTAAAACAGTCCACCTTTATACCAGTTTATTAGTAAACACCCATACATAATGATGGAATGAGTTTTTGTTTTTAACAAAGATAGTTAGATAGAGATAATTTAAAGCAGGGGGAATGTGGAAAATACATATTTTACACAGAGATTCCCTACTATAGAAGAATATTTCAATTCCACTTTAAAATAAAGACTGCAGAAATCAACGTATTTCGAACATGTTAATTAGATATCGGATCAAACATGTAATATATACTTGAATTTTATAACGTATGCTGTTTTTTCTAACTAAATACATATAATTAACTGAACTTTATCTTAATTTTCAACCTCGGACCCTTCATCAGACTCGGAGTCCGAATCGGCCCCAACCCATATCACGACTGGTTCAATCTCCTCCTCCCAGTACTCTTTTTCAACAGAAATGGTATGTTTAACTGATTTAACCCAATCATCCTTTGTAATATTTGTCACTGCAGTTTTAAATAATTCTTCAACATCTTTTATTTTGAAAGTTTTGTTTTCTTTGCGGACTCTGTTTTAATTTTTGCCCAAATTAATTCGATTGCGTTAAGTTCACAATGTCTGATAGGAGTTCTAAGAACGAAATGTCCGTTTTCCATAGCAATTTCATATGTAACATATTTCGGCTTTGGTTTGTGTTGCCTGACAATTTGATAAATTTCAGATTTTATAAGTTTTTGGTCAACATTTATTCCCTGTAACCCCAGCCAACCGATCATTTCTCCTTTTCTGTGACTTGAAACCGGACTTTGAGATTGTTCTGTAATTTTGTTGTGGTAAACCGCGTAATCAATCACAATTACGCTGGGAGAATCTATAGCAGGGATTAATGTGTTGGTAAACCAGTCCATGAACACGGTAGTATTCATTTAGGCATGATAGTCGCCCTCCCCCTTCTTTGCCTTAAATACAAGTTCACACACATATATGAAACCCGACTCGGTCGACCCTGCATGAAGAATACTAAGGCGTTTCCCTTTTCCACTGGGAGGGGGGTTACTTGTTTCACCTCAAGGCTTGTCCATTTCTTGAAGGGAGAATCGTTTTCATTTACCCAGGTTTCATCCACGTACACGATTTGGAACCCCTGCTCCCTGTACCCTTTAATTGTCCTGAGGAAAGAATGTCTACTGGCTATTACATCAAACCTTTCAAACACCTTTTTTCTGTCATCCTTTTTTTTTCTTAAATTTAAATCTCATAATATTAAGGGCCCTCCATACCGAAGTCTTTGAGAAATTGGTGTCGTTTACCTCTGCATTCAGCCGTTCAACTAAGCGGTCTATCGTAACGGTTTCCCGTTCCCTAAAACACCTCATTACTCTCCTTCTTATCACACCCATGGTAAAATCATCATACCTAACCTGTTGGTGTTTTTTGTCAGGTATTATTTTGTCATCTATTGCCATGGTAATTGGGTCACCATGGTCACCCAGTACTTTGTACACGGTGCTCAAAGGAAGATTTATAAGGCCGTCGGGACTCGACGCGCCTTACTACTATGAAAATGTGCTTTGCGTACATCTAGCTTATCAAAGTAGTCATTAAGACTTCTAATCATTTCTCGTTCCCTTGCTGTAAGAGAGGGCGATTTCGCCATTTTTTTTTTTATTTCGAACACGTGTAGTCACAATGATAGTCAAATCGAGACAGACAGGTTGTTGATTTCAAATATATCACCTGACAACAGGTAATACCTGGTACTACCTATAAAGGATTAGTCCATTTTTGTCGGTGATTGCGCGCTGAAAACATTGTCCATTTAAACATTATAGGAGATTTTTTAAAGTTATTTTTCCCTTAAAATGAAGGACACATAAATAAATTTTTGATGGATTTAGAAGTGTACGGTGGTTTTACGTTTTCATTAAAAAAAAATCCTGTAAAAATATACAGTAATAAACGTATACGACCGTGAAATCCATTATCTATAAGAAGTGAAACAGAGTTTAAATACTTCCTGCATTACATGTAAACTGTATGATTCTGTTTGATAAAGGCCTTTAACTGGAACAGGAACAAAATGTACAACTGAGTGAAAAAGTGTTGTAATATAAAATCGTGTACGTGATGTATTATACTAAAAAATCGTGAACATGGTATAAAAGGTTGAAAGAATTTCAAGGTGTAATTTAAATGAGGTTGAAACAAGTCCCCATTTGAAATCAATTCGGTTGTATTCGAGAGATCCGGATAAATCAAATCTGGCGCCAACATATTCCCGAACTTTTTACCCGGAATCCTCGCGTTTAACCGTATCAAATGACCACACAGATGGCGCTAATATCGTCACTTCCGTAGCTTTAACTTTAAATGTCGTCTGGAAATCGCAAATCGCGAAGGAAAAGTGTTCCAAGGAGAGTTGTCAGCTACTGTAAATAAATATTAATGTGTGTTTTCAGGGAGAAAGATATATATACAGACGGAAAAAACCAATTTCCAGACAGGTAGGCCTTTTTTATTCACTAAATTTAAGATGAATCGCCAACAGGTACCCCTATGTAAACAAATCGAATTGACCTACCATCTATCTATGAATATTATGTCAGAAACCCGGTATGGATAGAAACTACTGTTTGATTGTATTTATTGTATATATGTCATACAGTGATACATAGAAGTTGCAAAATGTTGTTTATATGAAAAAAAATCGATGTTCAGTTAAAAAAATGGGGGCGGGGGCAACATAGGGTCCTGTCCACACGTACCTGTGCATTAGATATGGGCAGTTTAAAAAAAATACCCCTTTTCCTTTTATCTTTCCAAAGTGGTGCTCCTTGTCTTTTAAATACTTTATTGCTGCTAATAACAGTGTGTTATTAGTATATGCTTGTGCCGACGAAATATCATTGAAATATTAATTTCAAGGAAAAAAAATGCCATCGTTATATGTTGTCAAAAATACCAGGAGTGTAACACATTTTGTGTGACAAACTTTTTTCCATTGAATTTCAAGATTTTGTCAAATAAAAAATATCAAATATATACACTATATACACTAGAATCTTAGATATTATGAAACTATAGTATAATTGCTTTATTGACTAAATAAATAAAACATATAATAAGAGAGCGGAGCTCGCTCTTTATGGTAAATGTGTGGTTTTAAGAACCCAGTCATCTCCTCTTGGAACCTTCAACACCAAATCTCATCAACGGCGAGACTATGGGATTCTGGGTACCCGGTACAATCGTAACTACTCGGCCGTTATTTTTGGCGTAGCGAGAATGGCCGAGTAGTTACGATTGGTACACGGGGATTACCGGGGATTCTGGTCTTGAGGTTTTTTTTTACCGAAAACAATGAATTCGAGTTACAATTAACATTTACTAGTACCTGATATTTAAAAATAAAAAATAAATAAAGCCAAAGATTTTGTTGTGTGTATTTGTGTGCAGATTCTAAAGTAATTGGATTCCAACTTGAGTCGAGAATGGCCGATTGTTACCGAAGGTGTGACCTTTGACACAATATAAATGTACGTCGTCTGCATTGTTTTGACATCGTCTGACAAGTTGAGCAGTTTTGACAGAAGTATTTCATTGTATTTTCTTCAGGTAGCTTTCAAAATTTTTCGCAATGAGTGACCATATTTATCATTGTGAAGTTCCGTCAAATAGTCCAATTACGGAAAGGGTACAAGGAAATGGTCAATATTCGAATCGTCGATCGTATGCAAATGTTGTTAAAGAGGGAGAGCAATATTGGCCTCACATTTTATCAAAAAATAATGCTCGACATAGAATAAAAACAATTTACTTATTTAATTGTTATATAAACACATTTTCAAAAAATATATCTTTCCGTGAAATTGAATGCGTTATGACGTCATAATGACATCATAGTTAGACGGATAATACTAAAAATGGACTATAAACGACACATTTCAAGTCCATTTTAGCTATTTTATATACCTCCACAGTCTTCCACCAACACCAAATTGAGCAGGTGTTTAGAGTATAGAGGGTAAATGATTGTATCAAAATATTTTGTTGGTGGAGGGTTGTGGAGGTTGTTAAATATTGATTTATTTATAGCCTCGATCTGACCTTAAAATCAATATATTCACTTTTCTGATTGCATATGTACATCGTATGAGACCATTATACACAATCTATGTACATTTTATTATTCATTTCAAGGAATGAAATTTATCAGTAAATAACTAATGTTTCTGTAAATAATTGTATTGAATATAAATACAGTTTTTGTACATTGAAACCAGGAGGAAACTCAGTACATGGCATGCTCTGAGTTTTCCTCCTGGTTTCAATATCGTCAAAATGCGAGAAAAGGGACTTGGGACTATAGGGGCCCTATATGGCCTCGTATTTAATGAATAATGAATTTGAGAAAATACTTTATTAAAATTTGATGTGTTTTATTTTACAGACGACATCATACCCTTGATGTTAAAATTTATTTCCAACAAAATCGGTACGTATTTAACGTCATTGTGACGTCATGAGCGTGATTTGTTCACTGTTTTTTCGTGGAATTTTGACTATATTTCGACGGTTTTCGAAGAAATTAAGCACCTCTGCAGTCGTGCACCATAAAAATATTTTAACAGATTATTAAAATTAATAAAACACAAATACTGTTAAAAGTATTTTTGGTGCACGACTGCGGAGGTATTAACGTTCTTAAGAAAACGACGGAAAATGTTCATATATTACAAGCGCTTAAAGATGAAGTTTCGAGGTTTGAGAAGCACGATATTTGTTATCTTTGCCATAAAAAAACGATGGTATGTCGGCACGTAATATTATACAAGATAAAAATAAAATAAACACAACTTCATCCAAAATAGTTTTTTTCATAAGCCACCAATTATTGATTATATATTATCTTCCGGGATACAGAGATAGTTTTAATACCCATCGCTGCTACCTCTAAAATGAAGTACAATATTTTTATCCTAAAGGAGTAGATATTTTTGGACACAATCCGACATATCATTAATTACTTATCAGAAAATTCTATTTCGCTTAGACATGGGGTTAGTTTATCATCCCGCTCATAGAAGGAACGATGTGGAAAAAAAACCGGAACCGATTTTTTTCACTAGAAAATATGTTAATTCGGTTGTTTCGAATCATGTCAATTCCGACCACGTTCCGTCTTTTTCATGTCTTAACGTCTGAACAAATAGGCAGGCGACTTCCGGTGTTTACGCTATTACTGTGACAACGTCAGCATATCATAGTCGTAGATGCGGTAGATTATAAGTAATTGTAATATGGAGACGCCAAGGAAACCGCTGAATAAATACTGGTGTTCGGTACCCCACTATCTGTCTTATATAAGAAATATATACATAAAGGCAGATCGTTTTCCTTTCATGATGCTGACAGCCGCAAATAAAGAAAGAAAACAAATTTAATTTTAAAGAATTATTTGTCTCTGCGTTGAAGTCTTTGATACAAATAAAATAATTTAATTGATATCTGTCTTTTACAGAAAATGTTAAGATATTTTTAACTTGAGAATCGAACGTTAAAACGGCACATATCGATTGGAGTTTTTGTTGTGTACATTGACACCGGAAACTCAGGGCCTTTAGTTCCATCGAAATCACGTGATCTGGCAGACGAAAATAACAAAATTTTGACGGAATGGAAATGATTCGAAACAACCGAATTCTTTTACTTTTTCTAAATGTATCAATTAAATAGAAACTAGAACTGTACAACCACAAACAAGCATTGTTACGTTCGAATAGATAAACCTAAATACAACAATCTGAATTAATTGATAACCAGAGGCTCACAGGAGCCTGTAATCGCTCACCTGGATCAAAGTTGCTTTCAACAACGCAACTGAACATTAAGTTTTACATGTTCTATCTTAAGCATCCACTTTAGTCGGAGATAGAAAAGTGGGGGGAAGTATGCAACTTGAGGCTGTATTTGTGCCATTTTACTCACCTCCAAGGAAACCGCAAGTTTATTTCCTCAAAACAACTAACTATAATAAATGATTGCACAACACTTTCTTCAGTGTACAGAACAAAATAGTTTCATAAATGCCCTTCCTTACTATCCAAGAGATTTGTCTCCAAATGGTCACACATGGCTTACAGTTGCGAAGTCAAAGCTGACATTGTTGACAAAAATGATTACACAATGGTTGATGGACGGATCATTGCGTAAAATTCCGATGTATCCAATATATCAAGATTTTGTATCAAATGAGCAAGTAGTTCCAAAAGAAGACTTTAAAAAAATTTCATATGATTGAAAAAAAAGTGTGATGGGCAGGACTATCTGATAAAATTCTTAAAGGACCACATAAAATGAACATTCCATCAAAATTTGGTTCCAATAGAACAGACAAGATGATTTGTATGTGAATTTCCCAAAGGGTTCTATGTTAAACCGAGATCGGCTGTGGCGGCCAACTTGGTGGGAGAACGCGACTGCCGGACACAATTTTGGAAGGGGACCATCCAATGACTATTCCATCAAAGTTTGGGTCTAATTGAGCTACTGGTTCCAGACAAGATAGTTTTTATGTGAATTTTCCATAGGGTCTTATGTTAAACTAAGTTCAGGTGTGCAGCCATCTTGGTCAGAGGGCGGGATCACCAGACACAATTTTGGAAGAGGACCATCCAATGACTATTTTATCAAAGTTTGGTTCCAATTGAGCAACTGGTTCCAGACAAGTAGATTTTTATGTGAGTTTCCCATATGGTCCTATTTTAAGCTAAGTTCGGCTGTGGGGGCCATCTTGGTCGAAGAGCCGAACCGCCGGACACATTTGTGGAAGAGAACCATCCAATGACTATTTCATCAAAATTTAGTTCTTATTGAGCAAATGGTTTCAGACAAGAAGATTTTTATGGGAATTTCCCATAGGGTCCTATGTTAAATTAAGTTCGGCTGTGGCGGCCATCTTGGTCGAAGGTCTGAAATGCCGGACACAATTTTGGATCATTTCAGCAAAGTTTGGTTGAAATTGGCTCAGTAGTTTCAGAGGAGAAGATTTTTTTTTTAATTTCATCCCCTCCTTTTTTCTATTTTTAGCTTGCCGGCCATCTTGGTTGGAAGTCGGGATCACCGGACACAAATTGAGAAGGGGACCATCCAAGGACCATTCCATCAAAGTTTGGCTGCAATTGGCCCAGTGGTTTCTGAGGAGAAGATTAAAATGTGGAATGTTGACGGACGGCGACGGACGAAAAGTGATGGCAATAGCTCACATGGCCTAAAGGCCAGGTGAGCTTAAAAGACAAAAAAATATTCGCTTCCCGGAGACGACGGAATATTAATAAACACTTAATTAAACAAATTACTTATACTTAAAACTTTTAAGAATTTGTATTCTTAGGATGTATAGTACTCAAACGACCATACCTGCATACATGTAGATCATAAGTATAAAAATTCTGTAGATCTAATAATAAGACGTCTAATGGCGACTGGAAGAAATGTTCTTTTTGGATAGAGAACTTCCAATTTTCTCTGTACTCATTTCTCGTTTTTATAATTTTCCTATTAATACATTCACTAATAGAGTAGATCCGTGGCTATTAACGGGTATTGTGGTTTATTGGCCACTTCAGAATGCGTTCCATTCCTTTGGGTTCAAACGACAATGCGTCTACGATGCATATTTATTGAATGGTTGTCCTGCTTTTCGAACCAAAGCATAATTTCAATTGGTGTATTTTCTGGTGACTGCATAAAGGATACTTGCCCAGAAAAAATCGTCTGCATCAGTTTACCACATAGGTTTATCCATCTTATTAGTCAAGATTTTGTGTTGTGTATACAATGTCTTATGCATACAAATCAGACGTATGTTTTAAAAATCCATATTTGCCGTTTTATCTTCAAAGAATTCACTAATAATGAGGCGTTATGTTTTCTATTATCCACCGTCGATACAACATTATGTGATAAAGTTTGTCAGTGACTTGTGGCAGGTCGGTAGTTTTCTCCGAGTACTCCGGTTTCCTCCACCAATAAAACTGACCGCCAGATATAGCTGAAATATTGATAAGGTTGCATTAAACACCATAACCATATAAGAATAGATTGTAAACCTCTACCATTATTTCCTGGTTTATTAATTAAACATCCTCCACAAGTGTGTTATCTCACAAAATTTCTTCATTGTTCAAAAATAAAGAACCTCAACTCTAAATAGTGTGTTATTGATTTATTCCCTAAACAGACAGATATTACACATACAGTTTAATCTCAGAGACTTCTGGGGCATTCAATATATGCATGGAAATCATGTTTCTGGAAGACTCGCCGTGCAACCATAATGTTCAATGTGAATTCAAAACTCGAACTGTAGTCAGGAAAAGTACAATGTTCATAATGTATTGTATTTAATTTTATCGCTGTTTATCTTTATTATTTACTACAAAGACATTAAGAGGGAGACAGACCATGTTTTCTGGACAAAACTTTTGAAATGTGTTTGCTATGTCTGAAGCCAAGTCAACGTATGTAACAACATAATGTAATATAATAATTTGGCATTCATAAAATAACAAATGGCTTCCTCTAGGAAAACGCCGACTTTATGTGAAAGGGACACCAGACAGCTATGGGGAACGAATTTAATACACCCATTAGCGCGGGATCAAAAGGACACACTCCTTACACGTAAAAAAACAAATTGCAGAAGATTCTGATAGCAACAGTTTGTTAGGAGTGTTGTTATTGGCCTGTCACCAAGGCAAAATAATATCTACCATCTCCTCTTTTTCTAGTGGCAATCAAAACAATTATACATAGACCCATGGCCGCGACACACATTTTACATTTTGGACAAGACTTCATAAGTTTGTTTAACTTGTGTCTGATCCATTTTGTCTATTTAAAGAGGCATTAGCTACGATTTTGAACCCAAAAAAAATTATATGTTTTGGAAATTGGTAAATAGCCTTAAAATGATGAAATAAAAGTAAATATGTCACATTAAACAGCTTATCGTACCACTTTCCGCCTTTTGAGGACGAAAATTACCATCGATTTATTATTTCCTTCCAAGCAAATAATTTGACCTCGCTTTCTCCGTATGCAACTGACCTTACAAGTGACAGGTAAAAACGAATAATTTGTATTTTGTCGCTTATTAACTGCAAACTTGCATGGTTCTTTGTCCGTAATTAACACCGACTAAAAGCAGATTCACAGAAAATAAGAAATAAGTGCATTGTTGTACTGATTTAATGACGATTCGACAAACTCCGTAAACAATGCCGATAATTAATCAGATGGGGTCCATTTCTTGATCGATCTCAAAATACGAGCAGTTGCATCTTTTTTCCCCGATGCGCGTACATTTCATAACATTTATAAGTTACAGAAACACGTTTTATTAAGGCATCAATCATATCAAATATTTACGATTTTGGCAGCTAATGCCACTTTAATTGGAAGATAAAATATGTTTAAACTAAAACACATTTTACCTACATGATTTATATATATTTTATGCCTGTATCTTAATCTTTTCCCATAATATTTTAATAAAAAGTAAACAATTCCATTCACAAATTTGTTGTTATCCTAATCACTATAAACAATGTTCAGAATCTGTTTTTACAGAAACGTATACCCACTTCTCCATTGTACGACATCACAGTTTTATAAAAGCTACATTGAAATACGTCCTCGTCAAAATCTTAAGCCTCATCATCTTAGGTTTAGTAACAATCTTTTGTTTTGTTTATTTTAGTTTTTATCTTTTTAGAACATCTTATTTTCTGCTTTGTTTTTCAAATTTTTGTAAAACAATATATTTGTGTTTTTGAAAAAGGTACACCGTGAGATTAAGACGGAAGATAAAACAATTTAATCCTTTTCATCCTGTTTGTAAACATTTTAGGCATTTTACAACCTTTGTTCTTCCAAGAGTCTAATGAGGAAGAAAAATGGGATCCGTTTCCACGGAAAAGAAGATTTTGTATCTTGTAAATTGTTTTCTTTTTATAAAGTGTTCATTTAGTTGAAAAGGGTTTTGTTTTATTGTTTCTTAAATGAACACGTTAAGCTTGTAGATTTCGGAGTTCAGATAAGAAAAAAAATATTATTTTCCCACTTAACAAAATGTTAACCAAATATAAAGAAATAACAAGATATAGCATATTCTTGTTAAATTCTCATCTGTATTTTAAAAACGATTCTTGTTGTCAAAACCAAGATGTTTGTTTATTTCATTGTTTTATGTAAAGATAGTTTAAACAGTTGACCAATAGCAACACAACAATCAAGCACCTCTCACCTCAAACAATTGAACATAAAAAAGACCTGACCAGATTTCAGATGCACTAAGATAGTAAAATGCTACTTAATTATCCCGCTCAATAGAGGCCACCCCTCTTATAAGGACACTTGTTCATCGTAGAAGGGATGGCCTGATAAGAGGGAGGGCACTATCATCAAATTCTTTTTAAAATCCACAATACCTACATCTAAAAGCTGTCTATTTATTTAATTAGATAAAATTTAACAATAGTGTCGATTTCTTAAAACAAATAAGGTATGTGGATAAATAGAGAACAAAAATACTTTTGAACATGGCAACACTGACCGATGATGGCGAAATGGCAAACAGAATTATTAATGATGGGTTTGCAGAGAATGCAGTATATCATGCTACTTGTATGACAAATTACTTACTCAAAGAATTAAGGACGACAGTGAAGACTATTTAACATCTGAACATGATAACTTATTTCAATCCTTCATTTCAACTATCAAAGATGACTTGCTAACTCACAAAGAGATACTCACTTTAACCCAACTGCTAGAACTTTTTTTTCAGATTTTCTGACCTCTGATCGAAAGGAAATTTGCGCATCACACAGACTACAACAGAAATTAGAAAGACATATTGGTGATTTGATAACAATACAACCACAGCATTGGTCAGTGAAACCAAATAAGACAACTCTTCAGGTGATGTTTTCAACATTTTGTAAGCATATTCTGAAAAAAAAGCAGAGGTAGCGTCACATCCAGTAAGAGCGTGAAGGGAGGGTAAAATCATTCATTTGACTCTTAGGTTATTTAGTAGAAATACTACAGTGAGAACGCGGACGCGGACACCCTTGTTCATTGAGTTTCATTATTATTTTTTATTTTTTTAAAGATATTCATTGTAATACCATGATACGTCGTAAGTTCTGTATTCTGAAAAAAATGACTATCAGTGCTTTTCATTACCTTACTTTGTGGGTCTGCTGTGATGAAATAGATGTACATATTAACTAACTGTATTTATTTCTGAAAAGCACATATTGTGAATACATTTTGGAGAAAATTTTATCGACTTCTGAGGTGGCGCCGATTTTGGCCCTTATAGCCCCCAGTCCCCAGTGTTGATGATCACGGTTACTTTTACAAAACAGATTTAAAGTATGCACCTTTACAAAACAGATTTAGAGTATTCAATAAATGAAATTTATGAACCAGAAATAAATATTTTTGAGAATGATCACAGATATTCCCACTGCTCACCTACTGACCCAATAATCATTGAAAATAATACTGAAAGATCTGGTGCTTCTGACTTTCAACATCAATGTCATCATGCCCATTCACTGAATGATTCAAATCATTGTACATTGTCTTATGCTGATGTAGCAAAACAGCAAATCCAACCCAAAAGCATTGTTACAACACATTGTTCACCTAACTTAATCACTGACACTGTTGATTCTGAAAAACAGTCATCCGTCAGTCAGATTACAATCACATGAAACAACTCCCAGAAAAGGCAAAAAAAAACAGTAACAACCAATTCTACACTTCTACGACAAAAAGTTGTAATCCTAATACTCGCCCTGTAAACATGGATTGTACAACTTCAAATTCTCTTTCATCAGTACATGTACCAATAACTGAAAAAGTGTCACTTGATGTGAAAAGTTCTTCCCCACTAGTTACAAGAAAAAATAGTAAACAACATGCAATCATTCAGCTTCAAAATTCAGTTCCTCCATCATCTTCAAAAATATCCATTGATAGAACAATATACAATGTTCTTTCTGTTCCTAGTGATGGAAAATGTTTTTTGCATTCATTGGGCTATTTAATTAATGGAAATTTTGCAATGGCATCAATTTACAGGGAGATGATATGTTCACTTATCATTCAAAATTGGTCCACATGGGAGGAAAAAATTCAAAATACTCACAACAATACTGTGACACTACCAAAATATACACAAACTATGCTGTATGGAAATCAATGGGCAACATGTGCTGAAATTGAAACGGCCACTAATCTCTTTAGTATTAAAATAAATATATGGCTTCAGGAAGTGTTTCCAAAAGAACCAACAAAAAATGGCTACAGAAAAATTACTTTTTGTTCTGATAGTACCAATACAGAAGTTCACATGTTGTTATCTGGGGCCCACTTTCAACCAATGAAAAAAGTAGCAAATACCACTTCTTACATTTTGCTTACTCCTATTGAAAAACAATACATGTCATAAAATTCAGAGTGGCAATCAAAATTCCACACCAACAAACATTCTTAAAAGAAAAATGTTTCACCACCAGTCAAAGATTCTAAAAAGAGACAGATTTCAACTTCTGAACATCAGAAAATTTATACTGCTGAAATTTTTCAGGAAAATCTTTCACAAAACAATACTTCTAACATCTCATATAAAGAGCCATCATCATCACAAAATAATAATCATATAGCTCAGAAAAAACCATCCACAAGGAAAATACATGTAAGCAGTACTATCCTCAATATGACGATTTATATCTTGCATGTAGAAAACTTGGTATAACTTATGAATTTCCACCTGAATATGAAAGCTGTCTAGCTTTTCTAGCTTTTGGGTACAGGAAGCGACGCCTTCAATATAAAATTAAAACTCAACTAAAAGGTTTGAATATGGAGTTCATAAATATTCCAAATGCACCACCTCTTCGTGAAAATCTTCATTTCAATAAAGTTATGGACTGTATTAGAAAATTTGAGTTAAAGCAAATGTCTCTTACTTTTAACTTCTGTGTCATTTGCAAAGAGCGAAGATTAGAAATGAAAGTGGGAACAAATCATGTCTGTAAACGGTGCAATGCCGATAAATCTGAAATTAAATTGTATTCCATACAAAATAATATGGATCCTAAACCTGTTCCCCCTGAATTTTCTTATTTATCCATTGTTGAGCAACAGTTAGTTAGTAGATTGTCGCCCTGTATCAATGTACATATGCTAAAGCATGGTGAAATTGCTTCTTGTGGACACTGTGTTACTTTTCAACAAGAGGTTAATGAGCCAGCTCAAATCTTACTCAGACTCCCTAAAGATATCAGTATCATTAAAGTTCGAAAACAAGGAAAGAATGATTCATCTAAAACTTTTACAGTTAGACGGCTAAAAGTTCAAAAATTTCTTTATTTTCTTAAAAAGGAGAATGCAGCATTTTCAGATATAATCATCGATGATGAGAGAATAAATGCAATGCCTACTGATGGAGAACTTTCTGATATAGAAACATTAGAATATCAATCCTATGTAAACAATACTTCTGATAAAGGCCCAGCCCCAGAGCAAACTGATCCTGGAGATATATCTGGCACTACTTTTTCAAGTTTTCTTTTGCCAGACACAGTGTCCGATATACTAAACAAAAGTAGAAAATATTGTCCATGAAGTCGTTGGGTCCTATCATGACAAAGTATCCATCAATAAAAAAGGCACTGTGACAATACTATGGCCAACACGACAAAATATTCCGACTTCTGAGTTCACGACAAAATTATTTTTTACACTTTCCTTTCCGGCTTTATTTCCATATGGAACTGGTGATTTCCATGTTAATCGTCCAAGTTTGATTTATGTTTGAAATAGAGGGAATTTGTCAAAAAAAATTGGTAAATAGCCTTAAAATGATGAAATAAAAGTAAATATGTCACATTAAACAGCTTATCGCACCACTTTCCGCCTTTTGAGAACGAAAATAGCCATCGATTTATTATTTCCTTCCAAGCAAATAATTTGACCTCGCTTTCTCCGTATGCAACTGACCTTACTAGTGACAGGTAAAAACGAATAATTTGTATTTTGTCGCTTATTAACTGCAAACTTGCATGGTTCTTTGTCCGTAATTAACACCGACTAAAAGCAGATTCACAGAAAATAAGAAATAAGTGCATTGTTGTACTGGTTTAATTACGAGTCGGCAAACTCCGTAAACAATGCCGATAATTAATAAGATGGGGTCCATTTCTTGATCGATCTCAAAATACGAGCAGTTGCACCTTTTTTCCCCGATGCGCGTACATTTCATAACATTTATAAGTTACAGAAACACGTTTTATTAAGGCATCAATCATATCAAATATTTACGATTTTGGCAGCTAATGCCACTTTAGTTGGAAGATAAAATATGTTTAAACTAAAACACATTTTACCTACATGATTTATATATATTTTATTCCTGTATCTTAATCTTTTCCCATAATATTTAAATAAAAAGTAAACAATTCAATTCACAATGTTTTGTTATCCTAATCACTATAAACAATGTTCAGAATCTGTTTTTACAGAAACGTATACCTACTTCTCCATTGTACGACATCACAGTTTTATAAAAGCTACATTGAAATACGTCCTCGTCAAAATCTTAAGCCTCATCATCTTAGGTTTAGTAACAATCTTTTGTTTTGTTTATTTTAGTTTTTATCTTTTTAGAACATCTTATTTTCTGTTTTGTTTTTCAAATTTTTGTAAAACAATATATTTGTGTGCTTTTGAAAAAGGTACACCGTGAGATTAAGACGGAAGATAAAACAATTTAATCCTTTTCATCCTGTTTGTAAACATTTTAGGCATTTTACAACCTTTGTTCTTCCAAGAGTCTAATGAGGAAGAAAAATGGGATCCGTTTCCACCGAAAAGAAGATTTTTTATCTTGTAAATTGTTTTCTTTTTATAAAGTGTTCATTTAGTTGAAAAGGGTTTTGTTTTATTGTTTCTTAAATGAACACGTTAAGCTTGTAGATTTCGGAGTTCAGATAAGAAAAAAAATATTATTTTCCCACTTAGCAAAATTTTAACCAAATATAAAGAAATAACAAGATATAGCATATTCTTGTTAAATTCTCATCTGCATTTTAAAAACGATTCTTGTCAAAACCAAGATGTTTTTTTATTTCATTGTTTTATGTAAAGATAGTTTAAACAGTTGACCAATAGCAACAAAACAATCAAGCACCTCTCACCTCAAACAATTGAACATAAACAAGTCCTGACCCGATTTCAGATGCACTAAGATAGTAAAATGCTACTTAATTATCCCGCTCAATAGAGGCCAGCCCTCTTATAAGGACACTTTTTCATCGTAGAAGGGATGGCCTGATAGGAGGGAGGCCACTATCATCAAATTCTTTTTAAAATCCACAATACCTACATCTAAAAGCTGTCTATTTATTTAATTAGATAAAATTTTATCAATAGTGTCGATTTCTTAAAACAAATAAGGTATGTGGATAAATAGAGAACAAAAAGACTTTTGAACATGGCAACACTGACCGATGATGGCGAAATGGCAACCATAATTATTAATGATGGGTTTGCAGAGAATGCAGTATATCATACTACTTGTATGACAAATTACTTACTCAAAGAATTAAGGACGACAGTGAAGACTATTTAACATCTGAACATGATAACTTATTTCAATCCTTCATTTCAACTATCAAAGATGACTTGCTAACTCACAAAGAGATATTCACTTTACCCAACTGCTAGAACTTTTTTTTCTGATTTTCTGCCCTCTGATCGAAAGGAAATTTGCGCATCACACAGACTACAACAGAAATTAGAAAGACATATTGGTGATTTGATAACANAGAATCTTAGATATTATGAAACTATAGTATAATTGCTTTATTGACTAAATAAATAAAACATATAATAAGAGAGCGGAGCTCGCTCTTTATGGTAAATGTGTGGTTTTAAGAACTCAGTCATCTCCTCTTGGAACCTTCAACACCAAATCTCATCAACGTCGAGACTATGGGATTCTGGGTACCCGGTACAATCGTAACTACTCGGCCGTCATTTTTGGTGTAGCGAGAATGGCCGAGTAGTTACGATTGGTACCCTGGGATTACCGGGAATTCTGGTCTTGAGGTTTTTTTTACCGAAAACAATGAATTCGAGTTACAGTTAACATTTACTAGTACCTGATATTTAAAAAAAAAGCCAAAGATTTTGTTGTGTGTATTTGTGTGCAGATTCTAAAGTAATTGGATTCCAACTTGAGTCGAGAATGGCCGATTGTTACCGAAGGTGTGACCTTTGACACAATATAAATGTACTTCGTCTGCATTGTTTTGACATCGTCTGACAAGTTGAGCAGCTTTGACAGAAGTATTTCATTGTATTTTCTTCAGGTAGCTTTCAAAATTTTTCGCAATGAGTGACCATATTTATCATTGTGAAGTTCCGTCAAATAGTCCAATTACGGAAAGGGTACAGGGAAATGGTCAATATTCGAATCGTCGATCGTATGCAAATGTTGTTAAATTTGGTGTTGATGATCACGATTACTTTTACAAAACAGATTTAGAGTATGCAGAAAATGAAATTTATGAACCAGAAATAAATATTTTGGAGAATGATCACAGCTATTCCCACTGCTCACCTACTGACCCAATAATCATTGAAAATAAAACTGAAAGATCTGGTGCTTCTGACTTTCAACATCAATGTCATCATGCCCATTCACTGAATGATTCAGATAATTGTACATTGTCTTATGCTGATGTAACAAAACAGCAAATCCAACCCAAAAGCATTGTTACAACACATTGTTCACCTAACTTAATCACTGACACTGTTGATTCTGAAAAACAGTCATCCGTCAGTCAGATTACAATCACATCAAACAACTCACAGAAAAGGCAAAAGAAACCAGCAACAACCAATTCTACACTTCTACGACAAAAAGTTGTAATCCTAATACTCGCCCTGTAAATATGGATTGTACAACTTCAAATTCTCTTTCATCAGTACATGTACCAATAACTGAAAAAGTGTCACTTGATGTGAAAAGTTCTTCCCCACTAGTTACAAGAAAAAATAGTAAACAACATGCAATCATTCAGCTTCAAAATTCAGTTCCTCCATCATCTTCAAAAATATCCATTGGTAGAACAATATACAATGTTTTTTCTGTTCCTAGTGATGGAAATTGTTTTTTCCATTCATTGGAATATTTAATTAATGGAAATTTTGCAATGGCATCAATTTACAGGAAGATGATATGTTCACTTATCATTCAAAATTGGCCCACATGGGAGGAAAAAATTCAAAATGCTCACAACAATACTGTGACACTACCAAAATATACACAAACTATGCTGTATGGAAATGAATGGGCAACATGTGCTGAAATTGAAGCGGCCACTAATCTCTTTAGTATTAAAATAAATATATGGCTTCAGGAAGTGTTTCCAAAAGAACCAAAAAAAAATGGCTACAGAAAAATTACTTTTTGTTCTGATAGTACCAATACAGAAGTTCACATGTTGTTATCTGGGGCCCACTTTCAACCAATGAAAAAAGTAGCAAATACCACTTCTTACAGGTCATAAAATTCAGAGTGGCAATCAAAATTCCACACCAACAAACATTCTTAAAAGAAAAATGTTCTCACCACCAGCCAAAGATTCTAAAAAGAGACAGATTTCAACTTCTGAACATCAGAAAATTTATACTGCTGAAATTTTTCAGGAAAATCTTTCACAAAACAATACTTCTAACATCTCATATAAAGACCCATCTTCATTACAAAATAAAATCTATACTGCTGAAATTTTTAAAGGAAATCCTTCACAAAACACTACATCTAACATCTCATATAAAGAGCCATCATCATCACAACATAATAATCATATAGCTCAGAAAGAACCATCCACAAATGTCATTACCAAGGAAAATACATGTAAGCAGTACTATCCTCAATATGACGATTTATATCTTGCATGTAGAAAACTTGGAATAACTTATGAATTTCCACCTGAATATGAAAGCTGTCTAGCTTTTGGGTACAGGAAGCGACGCCTTCAATATAAAATTAAAACTCAACTAAAAGGTTTGAATATGGAATTCATAAATATTCCAAATGCACCACCTCTTCATGAAAATCTTCATTTCAATAAAGTTATGGACTGTATTCCAAAATTTGAGTTAAAGCAAATGTCCCTTACTTTTAACTTCTGTGTCATCTGCAAAGAGCGAAGATTAGAAATGAAAGTGGGAACAAATCATGTATGTAAACGGTGCAATGCCAATCAATCTGAAATTAAATTGTTTTCCATACAAAATAATATGGATCCTAAACCTGTTCCCCCTGAATTTTATTATTTATCCATTGTTGAGCAACAGTTAGTTAGTAGATTCTTGCCCTATAGCAATGTACATATGCTAAAGCATGGTGGAATTGCTTCTTGTGGACACTGTGTTACTTTTCCACAAGAAGTTAATGAGCCAGCTCAAATCTTACTCAGACTCCCTAAAGATATCAGTATCATTAAAGTTCGAAAACAAGGAAAGAATGATTCATCTAAAGATTTTACAGTTAGACGGCTAAAAGTTCAAAAATTTCTTTATTTTCTTAAAAAGGAGAATGCAGCATTTTCAGATATAATCATCAATGATGAGAGAATAAATTCACTGCCTATTGATGGAGAACTTTCTGATATAGAAACATTAGATTATCAATCCTATGTAAACAATACTTCTGATAAAGGCCCAGCCCCAGAGCAAACTGATCCTGGAGATATATCTGGCACTACTTTTTCAAGTATTCTTTTGCCAGACCCAGTGTCCGATATACAAAAAAAGTAGAAAATATTGTCCATGAAGTCGTTGGGTCCTATCATGACAAAGTATCCATCAATAAAAAAGGCACTGTGACACGACAAAATATTCCGACTTCTGAGTTCACGACAAAATTCTTTTTTACACTTTCCTTTCCGGCTTTATTTCCATATGGTGATTTCCATGTTAATCGTCCAAGTTTGATTTATGTTTGAAATAGAGGGAATTTGTCCAAAAAAATAAATTTTAAACTACAATTCTTACATGTGGATCAAGGTCATTGCAATGTATTGTTTGAAAATTTAAGTATTTGCAATTGTTGCAAAAAATTGACTGTTGACAGTGTTCGATGTGTTGTTAAATACTGTTTTGTTTTATTGCATGATTTTTTTTTTTGAAAGAAAAACAATGCTATATTGTAATTTAATAGAAACTACATAAATTGTATCTGAAGGATTTTCTGTGTTTCAATTGCACTTTAGGTTTAAATTTCTCATATAATCATAAAGACCTATGTGTATATTTAATCAATGTGTATATTTGTATATTTAAATGTTCATTTACCATATATAAATGTTGTTCAGAGATGTTTATGGAAATATATGATTTCCTTTTTAAAATTATCCGATGCAATAATTTACACATTCAGTATACAAAACCACCAGGAATAGGATCTAGTCCTGTGATATTATATTTTAATTTAAAAATAAGTATCATTTTCTTTCAGTAAAGAGACGTCAAAGAACAGAATAATGAGAATTATCCTCCACAACTGATTCATGTATCATACAAATGTTTTATTGACAAATGGAGATACTGTACCTTACCATCAACTTGTAAGTATAAAGACAATTGTATACGTAACTGTATTATGTTGTATAGTCTATGGTCATACGAAATACAGAACTCTCTTATTTAAAGGATATTGTTACTCTACAGTTGATAAAGGAACATTTCATTTCCAGCATATCACAATGTGATCATTAGCTATAAAAAAAAATACATTTGCTTCGCTCGCTTTTAAGGTAGCACCTTCATCATATTATATGATCAAATTAATTATTTTAATCCAAATTTAAGTATGAAATAAGCGTCAATGATGCATGCTTTTCTTAAAATAAAAAGTGACAATATCCAAGAATCTATCTCAGTATCTGATCTGATTATTCGACGCATTACACTACCTTTTAAGGGGATTGAACTCTATGTGTAAACACAAAACATAATATTTGAATCATACCATTCTACATAAAAAAGATTCTCACCTCAAAAGTTGTATTCCCCTCTAGTTAAACATCATACAGATCAAGTCTGTGTTCGTCACGAGTACCTCAGGTATATATACTATAGGTAATATAACCCGTCTTCCTTGTTACCTGATGCTCAAGTTGCATACAAACAACAACAAATATTTTAAAAATAGGACTAAGAATAGAGTAATGCAAACGAGACAAGTTATTTTAAATTGTCAAAGTCACCCGACATTAAATTGATCTAACTGTCACGTTTTCATATTAATTTGACCTACATGTTTGATGGTGTGTTTCTTCTCTTAATTTAAATCTACATTGCCGACTTTTCTAATTTTGTCTATATATCTATTTTTTTTTTTTTACTATTCGTCATTTTTTATTTTAAAATCGTCGAAAGCCCACGACTGAGCACGATCCGATACCCACCACCCATCATCCGTAAGTCAATTGAAACAATTATAGTCATTTCAGAGATGACTGATTACTGATCAGGCATCTAGAAGTTGCTATAGCAACATAACATTATCCAAATTTTACGATTGGTCGGTAGGTCGCAAAAAAATAATACAAAACAATGTTTTTGTTAATTATACAAATAACGTACCAAGTCCATACAACTCCCGTCCTCCAAACGCTACTGGACCAATCATATCCGAGATAAACTATTCACGAGTACGACAAAGTTTCCATCAAATGACCCACGGGTCATGAGTGGAGGACAGAGAAAGTATGATTAGTCGTGGGTTACCGAAGATGAAAAGATTTGGATGTGGCAACATTCTACATCACACATTATTATATATAAGATATAAATTTGGACAGGGAGAAAACTTATTTGTTCAAAACATACATATTCATGTGAAAAGAGCCCCCAAGACGATATTTGTCACATAACAAACTAAGGCATAGTGAAGATTAACGTACATGTATACTGAAAAACAGACTTTGTAGACTAAAGAGATTGATTGATTGATTCATTCATTCATTCATTGATTCATTCATGTTTAACGCCAACTTTAGCAGTATTTCAACTATATCGTGGCCCGTAGACTAAAGAGAGATACAACAATAATCCAGTGTTGTATTTAAACCTACATATTAAGGGTGTAGGCCTGGGGTATGTGATATAACTTTATTATCAGTGTCTTCTCAATTATATGGTCATCTGTGCGTTTGTAAATCCCCCCTCTCAATTCCAAGCTTCTTAGCAGCACAGATTGGTTACATTGGATATGGGCAGTTTAAAAAAATTACCCATTTTCCTTTTATCTTTCCAAAGCGGTGCTCCTTGTCTTTTAAATACGTTATTGCTGCTAATAACAGTGTGTTATTAGTATATGCTTGTGCCCACGAAATATCATTGGAATATCTATTTCCAGAAGAAGAAAAAAACGCCATCGAAATATGTTGTCAAAAATACCAGGAGTGTAACACATTTTGTGTGACAAACTTTTTTCCATTGAATTTCAAGATGTTGTCAAATAAAAAATATCAAATATATACACTAGAATCTTAGATATTATGAAACTATAGTACAATTGCTTTATTGACTAAATAAATAAAACATATAATATATGATCAAATTAATTATTTTAATCCAAATTTAAGTATGAAATAAGCGTCATTATTATACTTTATGCAAATTTCTTGCATTATCCATTCATTTCATTGGACAAGCTGCATTTGTTAATTTTCACTAACCTTTCATAAGCCCCGCCCATCCCTAGCAACATGTGATAATATTAGCAACGGGTGTTAATGCCTAAAATTAACACCCGCTGAGCCCGAAGTTTGCCGATCCAGACAAATTAACACCCGCTCCGGCCGAGGTTTACCGATTCTTATTTCCTCATCATTTCCGTTATCACCAGACGACAATAAACCGTCAAGCGCTCGTCATGGCGTTTGTTGACATTACGGAGGATAATATCTCTGAATTAATGAAATAAATTGAAGCGTACACGAAGCCAAATGAAGCCTGATCTTTACGTATTAAACTGGAAGTCTTCATATGACGTCATGTTGTTAATGTTCCAAATTCGTCAACAACATTTCGCGAAATTTTAATTCGTGCGATTTTTAGAGCATGAATATGCAAGAATGATATATTTTTAATTACAATATTGAATTTAAAAATTTTAAGTATTGAACAGTATTAAAATTGAATGCCAAACATTTCAAACAACAACTGCACTGTAAATTCTCATTTTTTTTTTCAAAATGAGAAAGAATACATTGGCTTGAAAATTATTTATGCAATAAGAATAAGAATAAGAATTTTTTATTGCCAATTAAGGTCCCACAAGGGGAAAACAATTTAATACAATGATTGGAATGATTGGAGACATATAAAGATACATGTAGATACAAAAAAAAAATCAAACAAAATACAGGAAAACATATTATTTATGTTCAGTGACTGCACGGCCAGATCAGAGCCTATCAAATACCACCACAAATCAATTCACATTTAATATAACATGTATAATAACTATAATAATTCACATTACAAATAAGTAATGATATCTATACGATCAGTTGTGTCCTCGCAGCAAAAAACATTCTTCAATAAAGCTACCTAATTTTTTTAAAACTTGTTCATTTTCATTGGTAAATAGCCAGACAAATTTTGGACACAATTCAATAACTTTATCAAAAAATTTTACTCTAATATTTTCATATAAGGGACAGTCTACAATAAAATGTTTCTCATCTTCAATATCTCCCTTAGAACAATTTGTGCATTTTCTCTCTGGTCTTATAATGTTCTTATATCTGCCAGTTTCAATATTTAATGAATGAGCACTGATTCTTATTTTACAGATTGACTGTCGAATTTTAAAATTATTAATTTCTAAATATTTCTCTTTCCCAAAATGGTCAGAATATAGAAGCAAACATGTGATAATATTTATCAAAATATACAATTAACATTTTACATTAATTGTTATAAACATTAGGTTATTATCTTGCTAAATTTGATGTATTGTTGTTGTTAATGTAAGTAAACTATCTTAATTTATGACTTTTTATTTTTTAACAATTGTCCCAATAACATAATGCACACTTGAATTATTAGGCATTCAGTATAATAAAAAAACATACTGCCCTTGGATGAAGGTGTTAGGGTGATTAACACACTCTGTGAAAAAATTATCACCCTCGACTTCGTCTCGGGTGATAATTTTTTCCCTCGTGTGTTAATCTACCCTAACACCTTCATCCAAGGGAAGTATGTTTATAATGATGCATGCTTTTCTTAAAATAAAAAGTGACAATATCCAAGAATCTATCTCAGTATCTGATCTGATTATTCGACGCATTACACTACCTTTTAAGGGGACTGAACTCTATGTGTAAACACAAAACATAATATTTGAATCATACCATTCTACATAAAAAAGTTTCTCACCTCAAAAGTTTTATTCCCCTCTAGTTAAACATCATACAGGTCAAGTCTGTGTTCGTCACGAGTACCTCGAGTATATATACTATTGGTAATATAACCCGTCTTCCTTGTTACTTGATGCTCAAGTTGCATACAAACAACAACAAAATAGTTTAAAAATAGGACTAAGAATAGAGTAATGCAAACGAGACAAGTTATTTTAAATTGTCAAAGTCACCCGACATTAAATTGATCTAACTGTCACGTTTTCATATTAATTTGACCTACATGTTTGATGGTGTGTATCTTCTCTTTGCCACTGGTATAAATCACAACTGTGAAATTACAATTTGAAAGAAAAAATTCTCAAATAGATTCATAATTTGCAAAATATTATGAATCTTTAGGATATTTATACTTGTTAGTCTACATGAATATAATTCAAATTATTTTACAATATTTGCATTTGCTGATGGAATAAAATTTATAATCGAGTCAATGAGTGATTATCAGTGAGTGTTTGTTGTTTATCGCTATATGAATATTTGTTCAGCTCTAAAATGGTGAGAGCAAGTTACATTGAATGAAATAATATCGGCCATGTCTGCTTTGTACTAGACCTACATGCTTAATTGGATCTTTAAAGTGCTAGTTCACTGAAACAACAGTCTGCAGGTAGACATGCCACTACACTCAGACACATTATCCCAATTCCGAGTCAACTAGCCTATGCTCTTATTTCTTACAGTTGCGTGCTTAGCGGAAATGCAGCAAATACCAATTTTATACTTGCGAGAATAAGATTTTGAAAAAAGGCTAAGAAAATTTAATTCACAGAATGTTGAAACTGTTATAGAAAAACATTGTAAATTTTACTCATCTTAAGGCCGGTACACACGATAAGATTTGTATCATAAGACTTATATTATAATACAAAATCTGATCATGTGTACAGTCTAAATACAGTGTATTATAAGATTGTTTAAATCTTATGAGACTGTATTAAGGATAGAGCAATGTTCTATCCTTAATACAAGTCTTAGCTGACCTTTCATTTTTATCCAATCAAAATTATCAATTTGGGGGTTACACATCTGCATCAGTACCATAATAAATACATGTGTAACTTAAAACACATGGTTCTTGCAAAACATGGCCGACTTCTCAAATATTGATGTGGAAAAGCTTGGAATTTTAATTAAATTGAGCTTTTTGTTGCATTAGAAGAAGAAGAAGATTTATGAATATATCGGGGAGCGGGGAATTACAACAAAAAAGATGCAAAACACATGTTTTATAGCTAGTTGGATCTTCCCTTCTCAGCTCTTCTAGTAAGGCATGGTGTGTTCCAAAAACATTTCTTCGTTTTATCCAAGGTCTTGTCCAGCAGTTCCTCTTAACTTTCCTCTTTTTCAATGATTTCATAGGGGCACATAGTAAAAATAATGGACACAGTTGCAATTACTTCATCTTCCATTGTTGACACCATTTGGCGGGAAAACACGAGGTGCTTTATCATTTGTTTATAATCTGATAAGATTAATCTTAGTGTGTGTACAAGAGTCTTATAATACAAAAATCTTATAATACAAGTCTTATGATACAAATCTTATCGTGTGTACCGGTCTTTAGATATTCTATGTAAATTTTGGAACTAGAAATGCCCAGTAATACTGATATTTTTTCTCTCCAAAATAATCAATTTATGTTTGTATGATATCCAATATTTATAATGTATGTTACTCACAGCTGCAGTATAAGTTTAAAAAAATTTAACTCACAGATTGTTAAAGCATTTTATAGATAAACATTGGAATATTACTCATCTTAATTTTATGTAATTTTTAGAACAAGAAATGCCCAGCAACAGATACTTTTTTTCCAAAATATGTAATTTATGGTTTTATGATATCCAATATTAATAATGCATGTATTCGCAGCTGCAATATAAGATTCGAACAAATAATTTACAGATTTTTGAATTTTTATTGAAAAACATTGCATATTTTACTCATCTTAGATGTTCTATGTACTTTTTGGAGCAAGACATGCCCAGTAACATTGATATTTTTCACAGATTTTTAGACATAACCTAGAAGACCCTCCTGTGACTGAGAAATGTAGAACAGCAATAAAGCCAATGTTGCTTTAATTTAATTTGTGTTTAAGGGCATCATATGATCATTTACATCCATATCTTTTCTTACTAGTTATCTAGATCTTTTATTGTTCAAATATTTCTTAGAAAATTTTGCTATCTTTCTTTGTTAAATATGTTTTCAGGAATACCCCCATCAGATAATGAAGAATTTATATAGAGGACCTCACATGCATTATTTGTACCAACTGACAAATTATTTTTAACTACATGTATTTTACACATAAATATCTTTAAAAAATTTCACTTACCACTCACTTCTTTTTCACCACAGACGTCTTCCCCAAAGCATGCCCCCTCCCCCTCCCCCTGTGACCCAAATGTAGCTCCTGACATTTGGGTCAAATCCCCCTAGCCAACGTGTTAGTTCAACTTGGGGGATCACGACACCCCAAATATAGGACCCAAGTGTAGCTCCAGACACCTGTTCCTCCCCACTGCCCTCTAGTCAAGGGACATGGCCTCCAAATGCAACTCCTGACATTCGGATATGCTTAAATGCACTCGGACCTGGACGTTTAAGCATAGCATAGAGGAACGTTGATAGGTGTGAACCCCAAACACACCAGGCTTAACTTTCTATGCTTTAGTTTGTCCAAGGTCAAAGAACAAAAAGTTCCACCTACCTATTCTCGAGAGCAGGTTGTCCTCTGAATAGAGGTGGTTGCATCAAGCAAAACAGATTTGAACTGTTCCTTGGTTACAGGTAGTTGTCCTCGGAAAAGGTCATTGCATTTGAACATGCCCTTTGAACAGAGGTGTTTACATCAGAACAAGTCAAATAGTTCACTTGATCAGATTGGGTTATGACCTTTCAGTACAGATAATTGTAGGAATATTTTAATATGTTGTTGAAAGTTTCTTGTTTGCAAGCCAATGTGAATCTTTCCAATATTGGTTTTTCTGCAAGATATCAGTTATAAATAGGTGAGGGTCATTAAATACCAATCCTTCCTAATTGTACCCATCACAAACCATGAGATACAATTTCCTTCAGCCACCCATGTGTTTGCACTTTGTAGTTTTAGATTTGTGTATTATGGTTATTTATAAAACAACCATTAGTGTTTGATGTGCTTTTATGTTGTCAAAGTTACTAATATTGTCAACAATTTCTGTTTTATTTTCAATATATCATGAAATTAAAATAAAAAACAACAAAAAGACATCTTCAATTAATGTGTATTATTTGTATTAATCTACTCATTATTCAATACATTAAAAAGTCATTATCTACATCTATATTTAAACATTCAATCAATAATTCATAAGTAAAATAAGTCAAAACACAAATATCATTCAAGTTTTACATCAAATAAACTTCTTTCTTAGATTTTGTTGCATTCCATTTCCTTCAAATTACAAGGATTTCTTCTATTTTACTTTGCATTCTTCCTAGGTAACAAAAGGTATCTTCCATACTTTAGGAAACAAATGATACTGGCAATTTTCCAGGATATCAGTTTTCTCTATAAAAAAACAATAGTATATTTATGGTTGTCAAAATAATATCCTTTTATGTACATTAAATTGTAAACTGGAAACAGTAGATTTGTGTTAAAACATGAAACAAGTGTAGACAAGATCTACATGTATGTCTCACTTGCCCCTGCAAATTATTTGTGTGAAATTTTTCTCAGAAAATAAGTTGATGTAGGATGAAACAGGTGACACATGCCTTGCTGACATGCACCCTCCATGATAAATGTGTGGACCAAGTATTGTGAACATACATTGTATGGTAATGGAGAAACTGACCTAATCATGAAAACTTGACACAAATTTAACAAAGTCAGCACACCATGAAAATGAAAATGAAAAGTTCAGGTGACACATGCCTGACTGACATGTACACACCATGATGTGTTGACCAAGCATGGTGAACCTAGGTTGTATGCTAGTGGAGAAAGTGACCTAATCATGGACACTTTATGCAAATTTTACAGTAGACCATTATAATTGTAAACTGGAAACAGTAACTTTGTGTTAAAACATGAAACAAGTGTAAACAGATCTATGTCTCTCCTGCCCTCTGCAAATTGTTTGTGTGAAATATTTTTTAGAAAAACATTTATGTACCATGAGACTACCAGGTCCATCATCAAAGTATAGTCAAACCTGTATTAAGAGGTCATCTTTACTACAAAGAAAAAGTGGCCTTATAAGAAAGGTGACATCTTAAAAGTGGTTAAATTCATATGAAATTGTATATGACAGGACAAGAAAAAGGTGACCTTTTAATACAGGTGACTGCTTAATAGAGGTGACTGAATGGACAAGTTTGACTGCATAGACCAAATATATACTTGGCACAAATTTTATAAAGTAAGTAGACCATGAAAATGAGGTCAAGGTCTAGATTAAGAAAAATTATTATACAGTCTTACATAGATTTTCAGTTATAACCCATTGAAGTAGGGTATAGGATTATTGTGCAACTTTCAACAATATTTCAGTGATATCGAGTCAGTCAGTTTTACTGTTGGGGGAAATCTTGAGTACCCGGAGAAAACCACCGACCTACCGGAAATCACTGACAAACTTTCACAAAAAGTTGTATCGAGTGCACCTCGAGATATGAATTCACAACTTTAGTGGTGATAGGCACTGATAGCACAGGTAGTTGAAAATCCAACTACCATATCAACACAACCATGACCACCCAAAATAAACGTAGGACTTCAATTTTAAAAAATGAGCGTTGATAGAGGAAATCTGTTGACATACCACCGAAAGCACTCAACACAATCCATTCGGAATTTGGGCCCCTATTAGACCCCTTTTCAAAATAAAATGAGCAATTTTTTTTATGGCCTATCAATAGCCCATTAATATTTGTCTTGTGTGCGCTATGTTGCCAGCTTCTCTGGATTATCCATTTTTGATTGGCCCGTCAGTATTCTCTATCGTTTATTCAGCCTCTTTCGATCAAATTATCAAAAAACCATAAATAATATCTCTAGCAAATCCATCGACATACTACCGAAAGCTCTCAACAATCCATTCAACAGCAAAAAAACCCATCAAAATTGGATGAAAAATATAAAAAATTATGCACATTTCAAATGTAAAATATTTCATAATTTGGACCCCTATTTCAAATAAAATACCAAAAAAATATTTATGACTTTCATGTCAAAAACGGTAACAGTTGCATTTATACATGTTTCTGAAAGGAATTTTCTTAAGGAATATGGGGGCCCGGGTGGCTAAATGAGCTAGGTAGTTGGATTAGCTAACAACTCATACAAGCCTATCACCAATACAGCGTCGGTTCGCGCCCGGCTTCGCAAATTACAATAAACAGCTGCGCCAAGAGCGCATGATATGCCAGTCGTCAACATTCATACAATATTTGTAAAAACTTTCTTTCCCATAACTCTAGAATGAAAAATCGAAATTTCACCAAAAAGTATACAGACCATAAGACCATCAATTCCAATAATTCTGAAATTTGAAGTGAATTGGCCAAGGGGTTCTTATGTTAGAGTGCGACATGTGAAACGGACGGACGAACAGACGGACAGATGGACAGACAGACGGATGGACAGACAGACGGACGGACAGTCGGACATTGGTATACCATAATACGTCCCGTCTTAAAGATGGGCGTATAAAAAATGGGTGCACTCGACTCAAAGTCGCAATTGATAAAGTTTACATCAATTTTGAAGGGGACCATCCATTGAAAATTCCTACCAAGTTTGGTTTCAATTGTCCTATAGCTAGTGGTTGCAGAGAAGTAGATTAAAATTTAAGACTTTACGGACCCTTTGGGTCAGGTGAACTAAAAATTATATTCATTAAAGTATAATGTATGTGACCCGAATGATTTTGCTGGGGTACCCCAAGGGTCTGTGCTTGGGGTACCCTATTATTCCTCATTTATATAAACGATATTGGTGAACAACTTCTTTCTTTAACTAGGCTATTTGCTGATGATACATCCTTGGGGTATTCAAGATCCAGTCTTGATACTTTAGAATTAGGTATAAATTATGATCTAAATAAACTTAGTACTTGGTCTGGACAATGGCTCATGTCATTTAATCCAGACAAAACTGAAATTATGATCTGTTCAAATGTGGAAATACCCAATAATTTAAATTTCTCATTCAATGGTAAATGAATATCTAATACCTCCAGTCATAAGCATTTAGGTGTAACTTTACCTCATGACGCGAAGTGGAGCGAGCACGTAGAAAATATTGCTAAAACTATAAGTAAACATTTAGGAGTATTAAGAAAATTAAAATTTAAAATGAATAGACAAAACTTAGAAAAAATGTATTTGGTTTATATTCGTCCCATCTTTGAATACGCGTGTGAAGTTTGGGACAATTGTGGTACGTGCCATTCAAACAAATTAGAAAAATTACAGTTAGAAGCTGTCAGAATTGTAACTGGATTGCCCATATCGAAACTGGCTGGGAACCATTATATAGTAGGCGTCACAGAAGAAAACTTCAATTGTTTTATAAGATATACAACGGTCTTGCACCGCAATATCTGCATGATTTGATTCCCCCCACTATTCAAAGTACAACAATCTACCCATTACGTAATGGCAGCGATCTAATAGTCCCCTTTTGTAGACTTTCTCCGACGAATTCGTCATTCATTCCTTCTTCTGTTAGAGAATGGAATAAACTTGAGAACTCAGTCCGTAATCTTGACACCCCATTAAAATTCAAACGTGCGTTACTAAACAATGCAAATGAAATAAATATTGTTCCTAAACATTTCATGTATGGTCCACGGAAGTTAAATGTGATATTAACGCAACTTCGATGTTCAGCTTCTTTCTCGAACAACGATTTATTTAAATCAAATATAGTATCTAGTCCAAATTGTGCTTGTGGTGTTCCTCGAGAAGATGCGTTTCATTTCTTCTTTGAATGTAGTAAATACACCAATATTAGGAGGGATCTGTTAAATTGTGTAAATCGATTTAGAATGAAAACCGATCTTGCTCTATTTACTACAGGTAACAAAAATCTAACTTATGAAGATAACTGTTTAATTTTTAAAGAAGCTTACAAGTTTATTAGAAGATCTAAAAGATTCCTCATTGTATAAAGTTATTAATATACCCAGCATGATCATCGTGTCCACACCAAACTTCTTTTTCACTGTTTTTCTGTTCTCTTTTACATGTGTAATTGTTACTTGTATACTTTCATTAATGTGCATGCTCTTTTCATATGTATATGTGTTATATTTATTATGTAATTCCAAGGAGAAGACTTCATAAGTTGGTAAAACTTGTGTCTTATCCTTTTTGTCTCTATGAGCAAATAAAATTGTTATAAACTAAATACGAACATCGCACGTAACGTCACAAGAACAATGTAAACAAATTATCTACCTGTCAAAGTTTCTCTAAACAGCCTGATGTTGGAGGCAGTATATGTCTGTTAGAACTTGATACAACTGCAAAGAAATAAAATATATTAGTTTGGCTCTGTAAACCTTGCCTCCTAAATATTATCTCCATTTATTTGTATCCTGTAGTGCTCAATATGTAAAGACAAACGAAGCAAGAACAATGAGGGGAAATAAGTGGCAAAAATGTATGAACAAAAAAAAAATATGAAAAGTCATTTGTGCAACATGATAAATGCATTTTTATTACATGAAAGATAACTCTTATTTATTTAATAAGTACTGTTGCACTGTGAGTCTAAAAAATATATAAACAGAGTTGTTTTGTTTGTTTGTACATGTATGTATACATTTCATAAACAATTACAGGATTAAAAAGAGTTAACAATAATGACACCAGTGATAGCAAAGCAGATAATAAATAAGCATTAGAACAGGAATAAGCATTAGTATGTAAATATACATTAAGTCAGTGATTGATTGTTGTTTAACACCAATTCAGCAATTTTTCAGCTATATCATGGCAAGAATAAGTTAATTTTCAACGTGATGATGATGAGGTCCGCTTTGTGCTAGACAAACATGCTGAGTTAGATATTTATAAAGCTAGCTCACTGAAACAACAGTCCGCAAGTAGACATGTCGCTCCACTCGGACACATTATTCTGATTCCAAGCCAACCAGTCTTTGCTCTTTCTCCTTACTGCTGCTTGCTTAGCGGAGATGCAACAAATACTAATCTTAGTCTTTGGGTTGACCTGATTGGGGCTCGAACCCATGATCTACCACACTCGAGTCGAGCACGCTAACCATTATACCACCGATGCCGTTCAAATAAATATTAATATTATCAAATAATAAAAAACATAAAAAGAACAATGCTTACGTCACACAGGGTGCAATGCTGCTCATCTATGTTATGATTAGATCTATATGTTGTATATTATTGCCAATACTAATTATGGACACAACCTGAATAAAAAAAAAATAGAACACATTACTATATGTGTCTTAAATGAACTAATATCATCTGCAAATATAATTTTTGCACAAAAATGTAAAATTTACAGTTTGTCTAAAATACTAGAAAGTCATTCACTCACTCTTATGATCATATATTTACTGTTTTATTAATAAGATTATTATTTACACTGTTTATATCATGAAAATACATTTTTTATAACTTTTATTCTTGTTTTATAACCTCTTACCGTAATTCATTTTTATAATCTTTCATGCAGAGACTCATTTTCTTACTCAAATTATATGATTTAGACTTACAATAGTTAGTATAGAAATATATAATAAACTGACCTTAGTCAAATATATTCAGGATAGGGATTAATATAAGTTATTGTAACTTGTTTCTCAATCCTATTGATTACTTCTGATTATGTAATGTATATGTTGAATATTGTAATGTTATGTTGAATTAATTAATAAAATATGTTTAAACTAAAATATATTCAGAAGAATCAAGGAAAATATCCAAAATATGTGAACAAAATGGATGACAACAACCAGGGGCGGATCCAGGATTTCAAGTTAGGGGGCGCACTTAAAGAAATCACGGCGAGTGGAGGGAGGCGCGAAAAATTTTTGGGTATTTCGTGTGGAAAATCACGATTTTACGCAAAAAAATCGTATTTTTTTCCAATTTTAGGGGGGCCGCGCCGGGTGCCTCCCCCCCTCTGGATCCGCCCCTGACAACTATCAGGTAGATTTTCGAGAGCCTAGTGAAGAACAAAGAGTTCCCTCCAAAAAGTACATACATGTATGACCAAAAGTGACCAATCAGAATGCAAAATGAAAGTTGACAGGTTCAAATGTCATGACCTAAATTAACATATAAGGAATATAAACTAAAACTAACGTGTGTATGACTGCTAAGAAAAAAATTCTCAATAAACCATAATTATTAAATATAGGGTTAGGGTTATGGTGTTTAATGCCACTTTCAACAATATTTCAGTTAAATCGTAGATTAAATATAAATTAAATGTTTTAGTTGAAAAATGCGGGATTTTGAGAATGTACTTGTTTTAGCAATAACTGGAATATAAATTATTTTTTTAAAGAATTATTTGGAATATAACTTTCAAATACAAAGGTCTTAAATGAGGTTTCAGATGAAAGATATCTTTTAAATTATTTTTTGGGGAAATGTTAGTTTTTTGTTGTTGTTGGAATTACAGGAATTTTGAAAATTGTGTCTTACTGATGCAATCAGTTGAGAAAAAAAAACATATATTTTTTGGTATGATACTTATGTAATAGTGCTGGAATTTTAGATATTTTGTATGTATAGATATTTTTAACTGTATTGTATTTCAATTGTAGATTTATATTATAATTCAATTTAGCAATTGAATTAATGAGCAAATAATACAAACTTATTTATCACAACAGAATGATAACGGGTCATTCTAAGTTCTATCGAATATATGTGCAAATACCATTTTACATGTTTAGCAGTATGCTATTCATAAATGCACAGTCGCACAGTCATGTTGAAGCTGTGGCTTCACAATAGTAATAAAAGGTTAAATAACAAAAATAGCAGCATTAGATTAATGCAGACAAGACATTGCATGTTTGCAACATAGACTGCAAGCAGACATTACAAATAAAGCTGAACTAATCAAAGCAAACAAAAATACAATTAAACAACTAAACCTACCTCACAGGAGGTGGGAAGGTCCTCAACTTTAGTAGAAATACAAATTTGGCATATACCAATTCACCTGAAGAAGAATATTAAAATAATAACTACTGGGTTCTAAAAATAACCCCAATCATGTTAACTAGGAAAATATTGAGTTATCTCCCATTACATGTACAATGCAACTTTTAAAGTATTTACTTACTTTACTTTTTAACTCAAAGTTTAAAATCATTAACACACATTCATTCAGACTATTAAAAAACATTTTAACATCGTTGAAAGAAGAATTTAAATCTTTAACATTATTTCTGTTTTTAATTGCAAACTTTAGATATTAAATTCAGCTAAAAATATGATTTACTGAATTACTAATGATTTATTGCAATTGATTAATATGTTACCTTTCAGTCATCACAATCATACTATCAACATTCTATCTCTCAATTATTCCAAATCTTACAAAACTTGCAACTTACACTCAATTTTGGAAATTAGATGATTAAATATTATTTGAATTAGTATAAGAATGAGAACTGACCTTCAAAACAAGATATCCAATTCCAAATATTAATTCCAATATATAAATTTCAAGAGAAGAATAATGGCTTCCTTAAAGATAGCTCTCAAAGGTGAATTGACCCAAACAATAAAAATAAATAAAGACAAAAGGTTCCGCCTAAAATAAACTGACCAATAATCAAGAATTGTCACACCTGAATAAGCTAGCAGACTATAAAGTAACTATTAAATAAAATATATAAGATAATTAAATCTTCTTATAAAACACAATACAGTTAAAAATATCCATATATACAAAATATCTAAATTTCCAGCACTATCACACTTATTGTATTAATTTATTTTGAAAACTTCAAGAGATATGAACAGATTTTTGGGGGAAATTCTAGTTTTTTGTTGAAAAAACAAGAATTTTGAGAATTATGTCTTTTTAAACAATAATTAATATAATTAAAATTAGATCTCTCACTTTGCTCTTGTTTATTTATATTTCGCGCGTGATCTAATTTTAATTAGATTGCACAATAATCTTCTGCAATCAGCACTGAAGTTCATGAGAAGCTGTATCACTCACCTGGTTGTATCACATTTTGGGATTGGTGGAAAATGTAAATATGCTTTGCCACGTTGGTCCTTAAGCATATGATGATTTGTTTGGTTTTATAGTGCTTAACAATATTTCAGTTATATTGTGACTGTCAGTTTTATTGGCGGAGGAAACCTCAGTACCAGGAGAAAACAACAGACCTGTTGCAAATCACTGACAAACTTTATCACATAATATTGTATGTTTTGTTGAAGATATATACCATTACAAGATGACACTACTTCACATAACTGTTCTAGTTTTAAAAGAAAATATATAATAAATATATAATACATTTGGGGAAAACACTCATGAATTCATGTATCACTCTTAAAAAAGCTTTTTGCTGATTAAAGGAAGATATAAAACAGTGTTGGTCGTATAAGTATACATTCCAGCAACAACTATCTAAACAGTATTAAAAAATCAAAGCCTGTATCATCTGTAGTTATCCTAACACCGAAATTGTAGTTTGCCTAAAAAATAAAGTGGGTGGGATTCTGCACCTCAAGTCCACTGCAGGATGTCAAATATCAACTTTGATATTTTGATTTTTTTTGGGGGAGGGGCTCTATAAATATCCCATGAACAATTGCCAACGGACAGCAAAGTTCTTATCCACTTGGGGTTTAAGTCAAATGTATTGCCTGGAACTTTAACTGACTTTAGTGTCTGGGTGGAATTCTGCACCTCAAGCCCACAGCAG
>MJUT01016781.1:13437-40840 GCA_002080005.1 Gigantidas platifrons
TTCAGCCAATCAGAAACAAGATTTTCCTGTGGCAGCCGTGTTTTTTATCTGACTGCATTGAAATGTGAAAGGTTTATAGGGTTCCATCGTTAGATGATTTATATCAAATTTCAGATCATTTAGCCAAGTGGTTTAAGAGGAAAAGATATTTTAGGATGCATTCTAAATAAGTTGGGTTGTTGCGGCCATCTTGAATTTTAAATTGTCACAAAAATTACTTAATAAGGGACCATCCGAGTATCATCCAAACAACAGAAATACAGAACATTTTAACTGGTAAACAGTTCTTTTGTAGTTTATGGTCTTCAGAACACATTATCTGCTCCTGGTAGCCTTGTGAATTTATGAGTTGCACCAATAACACATACTTTGTTCATATATATGTCAAATCTGGTTCAATTTGGACAAAATTATGAAAGAAAATCCAAATATGAAAATGATGATTGACAACGGATGGAGGCAAAGTAACGTCATAAGTTCACTTGTACATTATTAGGGGCAGGTATGGTAATAACAGTTTGCAAGCTAGACTTGTAACATTTTAACTGGCAAACAGTTCTTTTGTAGATTATGGTCATCAGAACGCATTATCTGCTTCTGGCAGCCATGTTGAATACAGGGATCTACACTAACAGTCGCGCAGTCGCCCCAGGCGACCTAAAATTGTATTGGGCGAGTGAAAACTTGGTTACTTCTCGCCCAGGTGACGACTGAAAGTTTTGGGAGCGATGTCAAGAATTAATAATTCCCGCAGCGGTTTTTAGACGTACCAAAATTGCGACTGGTTTCCGATTTTTATTTTACATATTTTGGTAACGATATATCGAAATCAGCGGTGTCAGTATCCCTGAGAAATGATTGTCGGTTTCCCCTAGTCAATTTTTTACTGACGGGTCGTTATCTTTCATTACTAATAAATAAAATAAAATAAAATGAACACACCGGCCCTCTATTCTAACTCTAAGATAGCCAAAATGCTTAGGATATCGGTAAAATGATCATGATTTAAAACCTGTACGTGACGTACAGTATGGATAAAATGGCCTCCGGCGATGTGCCCAGTGGAACCATTCTGACTATTTATCAACGAAATATGAGTGATGCAATTTTTTTTTTTGGCTTAGCAAAAGCCTTTATGATTTATTTTGTTTCCTTCACGGGAAAGAAAGCAAGACACTGATTTGACAGAAACAACATTTAAGGAACAAGAAAAAAAAATTAACACCACACACTCCTTTATACCAATATAGCACCAAAAGTGAGACCAGGTGTACCATTGGTGGTAAGCATATTCTACATCCCATAAGACACATGTTTGTTCATTTTGAATTTGTGGTTTAACATCTCTTGGAAAAAAAACCCTGCATGCAAGCCTGTCCTTAAAATTTGTCTATGGTAGAGGAAACCAACAATCAATTTTACTTGGCCAAATGACAATGCATAATGTTTGTTGGCAATATATTTCAACTATTTCAGAGCCTATGGCTAAGGAAACCACAACTAAAAATTAAAAGAATGAAAGTCATATTTCTAATTCTTTCAGATTTTGTTTTAATCATATTCATAAATACAGTATACAGTATAAGATTAAAATTGGTGATTAACTTTAAAACACATATAACATATATCTGCAACAGAATACCGAAGGAACAAGTTAAAGGAATTATTCAAAAAATCAACAGAATCCAAAAACAAGTCAAAATTGACTTGTCAAAATGGAGATATTGTTAAAATATCTGATTTACCACATCTGTAATTTACCTGAAAAAAAGCTGGGCGCATAAATTATTTGTTGGGCTCCTTGAAAATGAAAGTTAGGAGACCAGGTGGCGACCATGGTTCAAAAGTTAGTGTATATCCCTGTATACGAGTTGCACCAATAACACATACATCATAAGGTACCATCAGGAACATATATGTCGAATTTGGTTCAATTTGGCTCAAAATTATGAGAGAAAATTCAAATATGAAAATGTTGATTGACGACGGATGGAGGCAAAGTAATGTCATCACTGGCCCAAATTGAAAACTGGTAGCCCAAATATTTCAATAACATTTTTTTTTTAGTTGTTGACAAATAAAACATTCAACTAAAGCAGTTTGTTATGTTTTATTCTTCAATTATCCCTCCCTACACATAACCCTATAAACCCTTCCCTCATCCCCATAATCTTCATCATCGTCATCACTATCAGTATCATAATCTGCCCCATATATTGGTCGACTCTGTGACATGTGTCTTCACTACTTGGCATTTCCTCCATAGCTAAATTGTGCTCATTCATTTCCTTGACTTGGTCCTCCACTTGCTTGGATGCTATAACAGGGTTTCAGCTGAATTTTATTATACTACGGTCAAATGACCTAACTCATATAAATTCATCAGGCCTTTCGTCCTGAAAGGCACTTATTCAATTAGTCAATTGTGTCCTAATTTGTCTAAAACTTATAAAGTCATTTAATGCATACTTATTTATAATATTTGGAATTGAAAGCCAGACAGGTTTTCAGAGGTCACCATCTTTTTCCAAAAAAAAATTAAAACTTCAGTGAAAATAAATAGAAATTAAAATCAAATTCCCCAATGAGGAATGAGTCAAAGACTTAAGAGAAGGCTTCCCTAAATAGGTTACAAAAAATCTGCTTTGAAGTAAACATTTTGTAGATTTTTTTTAACATAAATAAAGCAAAGTATTTTATTTAAATTCACAGAGAAATAAAAAAAAATAGTGTATCTTTTCAACCATTTGTCTTAATCAGGAAAAAGCTTGTAATATTTGTCCATTTCAAAGGTTTCAATATTTCCCAAAAACCTAAATCAAGTCCTCTATCGTATTTTGCACAAAAGACATGTTTAAATATGGTGCCAAATTGATATCCGATAATCTTTGCATGTCCGGTCCGCGGCGATTTTTAATCTTATATTTCATTGATATTTTCGTTTTTGTCAATGTCCTTGAACTTCATCAAACCATGGAACGATAAATAATATTAAAAGAGTTTTGATCTGGCATTTCACTTTAGTTTTAATCAAAATAAATTATGGACAAATTGGATATCAAACAGGGCTCTTTTATACAACAAACCCAGTATTTTACACCGGACAGTCGATCCGGTAGAAGGTAAACCAATGTTTGGTTACGTGACCATAAAATGAAAGTAGAATCGTATATTTACGCGCAGTGAGATCTTTTTAGCCAATAAATGTCGTTTCCCCATTTATCTAAAGATTGAAATTAATTATTTAGTACAAATATTTGTTCCAAACTATAAAAATAGTGATGATAAGCATGAACAGCTATTGTGATAGATGGATTATATTGTCAATTTACACCTTGTTTCCTTTCTGAATCCACCTTTGATTTTGCTATTTGTCTATTGAATTGGGTGACAACATAGGAAGTATGTTGCTATGCAACAACTTCCAAAAATCATTATCGTTGATTGGTTGATTGAATTCTTTGTCGGGATCATTATCTTTAACCTGGTAAATAAAGCCAGATGAGATAATTAACAGATTACGCAATCAAAACAAAAATTCTATAATCCATTGATTGGCATGTAATAAAATTGTCATTGTAGTGACTAATTAGTTTTAATCAGCAAATGAAGAAGACTGAATTTTTACAAACATTTTTCAGGATCAGAGTTGTCGCCCTTCGACGAAGCGATCTCGCTTGAAGAAACGAAAAAGGGCACATCGGCAATACATGGCGCCACGTTTTTTTTATCAAAAGGGGCATGGCGCCGCGCCATTCTATTTTTCTTTAGATAAAACACTAGGTAAATCCTGTTCCGACACATATTTAACTTTATGTTTTCACTACAAATTCATTTGAAATATTTCAAAACTAAATTATTTTATTTGCATTAATTTTAAAAGTCATCACATCTATTCATAATGAAACAATATTTCATTTAATCGTGAAATTGACCTTGGCAAAATCATGCGGGATCAGGATTGTATACTTATTTTTGGTCATCCTTATTTTTTTTCTTTTGACAGAAATGAAATGTCATGGCGGAATGTTTTCTTATCGAGTACAATGATTAATAAAATGTTGGATAAATAACACAGTTAACAGAAAATTTAACTGTTTGAGAGCTATGATATTTTAAACCTGGAAACCAGTTATCGTGGCGACCGTTTTCAAGTTCCTACTCACCAGACCGGCAAGTATAAAGTGGATCTTACTCGCCATCCGAAATTTCCACTCGCATTTGGCGAGCGGTCGTTTAACACACTGAAAAAAATATGATGTTCCAATTTCCAGTGATTTACAGCACGCACAGCGCGCTTTAGCAAGAAATCACCTTGGTCAGTGTTTTTTCGTGGTGAAATGTCAGTGATATGTCATAAAATCACTGTAAAATGTCGGTGAAATTACGTGAAACTTTCACCGCAAAAATATACAAATTAGGGCCTAAATGTCGGTGAAATATTTTAATTGTTGGTGACAACACTGCGGCGAAAATCATACGTGTACAATGTAAGACATCATTTTTTCCGGTTGAAAATTTATCCTGTGGAAAGAATTTAATATTAAATTTTATGTTACGGTAAATATTTTATAATGAAATACTTTCCATTCCTATAAAAAAGTATCCTAGTGTACAATAAACAGGTACATAATATTATATCCGACGCCAATTTTTTTTTTTTTTTTTTCAATTTTTCAAATTCCAACAAAATACATCATATAAAGGTTGAATTACTTGAAATATATAATACTACATAAATATATACATAACACAATATTGGTTCTCAAAAAAAATATATTTACAAAAGTATCATATAAATTCATAATGTATATTGTTGGATTTTTTCTAAGAGAATGAAAGAGAGGAAAGAGGAGATGTGTAAGAAATATTAAAGAGAAAGTAGGGAAACTAAATTTTCAGTTGTGATTTTGGTGTTAATATTAGTTTTTTTTTTTTCTTTTCTTTTCAATATGATATGATAGACTGTCAGATTCATGTTTTATTCAAATGTAATAGAGTAATAGAGTAAACATAATGCAAAAAAGATCAATATAGTACGCCTTTATACATGTTCCATGTTTGAATAAATTGGGCAAGATATTTGTTTCTAACGGCTAGCATTTTTTCTATATTATACATATCTTTCAATTTTTCTTGTAATGCTTGGAAAGACAAGATTTTTTAAAACATCTTGTATTATAGATGTATTGTTTAATACAAAGATAAATAATATTATGTGGATCTCCTTTACATACTCTTGAAGTTTCTCCAAAGATGAAAGTTGTTTTGTTAAAAGTTATATTAATATTATGAAAAAGAAACCATCTATTGACATCTTCTATTAAAGTCTTTACAAAATTACAGTTCCACACAAGATGTTGGACAGTTTCTGATTCGTTGTGACAAAAGGTACAGTCAGGATTGTCAATTATTTTTACTTTTGACAGAAAATGGTTTGTAACTAAGATATGGTGATTGATTCTATACTGTAACCATTGTAATTTTGTGTTCTTAGTAACTTTAAATGGAAGATTATATACTTTTTTCCAGTCTAAATCTGGTTGATCTAAAATTTCACACCATTTTTTTTGCCCAGTCCTGTAGTTGTACATTTATTGATTATATCATACATATCTTTTGAACCTTTTTTATGTCTGAACAGTTGTTGAACAATTGAAGGAATAAAAGGACATACGAGTCTGCTCTCTCCTATATTAAATGACCTTTTGGCCTGTCTTATGGCAGATATTAAACTATTATATTTCAAAAAATTGACTACTATTTTGTATTTTTCTTGAAACTGATCTAAAGTTAGGTATGTTCCATCTTCATTAATAGATCATACACCTTTTTCAAACCATTCCTTATAGAATATAGATTTATTGTTAATCATTATCTTATTATTAAACCAGATTGGGCTAGCAAGGAAAAAATGCCAATTAAAATTTCGTTCCTTTTCTATTACCTTTTCCCATGATAACAAAACATCTTTCCAAAAAGTATTTTTGAGTTTTGACTGTATTTTTCGTATATAGTCTGATCCACAATTATAGAACTTATCATCAATAAATGACATGAAAATATTTTGCCACTTGTTATCCTTTTGAAAAAGTCTACGAATCCAAGTTGATTTTAGACTAAGAATAAAAGCATTCAAATTAATCATTTTTAATCCACCATTATCACAATTATTTTGTAAAATTTCTTTTTTCACTCTACATACAGGTGAATTCCAAATGAAAGTATAGAGGAGCTCATTAATTTTTTTTAACAATTTCATGACTTGGGTTTGGTAAAGAGAGAAAAAGATGGTTAAAAAGTGGCAGAATAAGAGTCTTTACTACTCTTATTCTCCCTATGACTAAGATTTAGCAAGAAATCACCTTGGTCAGTGTTTTTTCGCGGTGAAATGTCATAAAATCACCGTAAAATGTCGGTGAAACTTTCACCGCAAAAATATACAAATTAGGGCCTAAATGTCCGTGAAATATTTTAATTGTCGGTGACAACACCGTGGCGAAAATCATACGTGTATAATGTAAGATATATTTTTTTCCGGTTGAAAATTTATCGGGTGGAAAGAATTTAATATTAAATTTTATGTTATGGTAAATATTTTATAATGAAATACTTTCCATTCCTATAAAAGGCCGTTGGCCACTGGTCCCCCGACGCCAAGGTTATATCGTAAGATTAAATTTTGAAACTATTGTAAACTAGAGGGTCAGGTGAGCCTGTATCACTCATAATTCTGAAAGGAGACCATCCAAGGACCATTTTGAAGTAAAAAAAGGGGAGTAACTCTGGTAAGATTTGTCGAAAAATGATCGCTATCGCACTTGACCTAGATATTCATGAGATACACTTACATACCAAACCTAGTTTCAATCTGACTATTTGTTCCCAAGTGATCTGAAAACCAAATATTTAGCAATTTTGAGGTATAAAAAGGGGCACAACTCTAGTAAAAATTGTCGAAAAATTGTCATTATTGAACTTGACCTAGATATTCATAAGATACACTAACATACCAAACCTAGCTTCAATCTGACTTTTCATTCACAAGTTATCATCTGGAAACCAAAAAGCACACGGACGGACGGACGATACCCATTTCTATAGTCCCCTTCGACGAAGCGTCGGGGGACAATAAAAAAGTATCCTAGTGTACAATAAATAGGTACATAATATTATATCCGACGCCAATTATTAAATTATGAGACGCATCAGTAATATTATTTCTGACGATTAATCCCATTTGATATCGTATAATTAAATTTATGCATTTTGTTCAATAAAATATTTGAATTGAATGATAAATCACCTGAACTGTCAAATGAGATAATCCGGATAATATTTTATACTAAGGTATGCAATATTATGTCCAATGCTGATTATTAAATCACGAGACGCATCTATAATATTATTTCCGACGCTCATTGATAAATACTTTTTAAATAAATGTTTTTTTACTATTTCGTACTGTATATTTCAATTTCAGTTCAAACATGCAACGTTAGATTACAGTACCCAAATTGTGCACATTGTATTTGATTGACTGTTACGAACATGAAAAGATATAATCTTCAATTTTGCAATATGATTATTTGTGTTAGTACAAATGTGAATTGTAAAAACAATTTTGAGACATTGATGAACCTTCTTTTCCAATATAGGACAGCTTAGATTTGTAAAAAAAAAACTGCTCCAAACTGCGTGATTTGTATAGTTTTTATGCGAGTTTCCGATGTGACGTATACATCTGGTATATACTCGAGACAAAAAGGGGATGGAGAAAAATAATTATCCGGGAATTGCTGTCTATAAAAATACTTTAAATAAATAATCTGAATTATTACAATTATATAGTCTCTATACAATGTTGTCTCTCCGTCGTATCTGCTGTACATTGACTTAAATGTCTATATCCAAGTTGTAGGCATGGTTAACGGGGGAAAAACCACTGGAATAAGTCACAAAATCAATAGGATTTGATTGATTTTTGGTGTTTTAACGCCACTATCAACAATATTTCAGCTATATCATGGCGACCAGTTTTAGTGGTGGAGGAAGCCGGAGTACCTGGAGAGAACCACCTACCATGGGCAAGCAACTGGTAAACTTTATCACTTGCGGCTGCGAGTCGAGTTAATTTACAAAGCCGGGGGCGAACCCACGCACGCTGTATTGGTGATAGGCTTGTACGAGTTGTTAGATCCAACGACCTAACTCATTGAGCCACCCGGCACCCATGCCCCCAAGATCGACAGGAAAAAATCGCATGAAAAAGGGTCAAAAGAAAAAGAAACAAACATTTAATTCAGTATCGTGACATTACATTTTAATGTATGCTTAAATAAGTTTTACTGTGTTTCGACTGACGGACAAATGACTATTGTTTTGTGCTTTGGTTTTGAATAAATTGATGTGTATGTATATACGTTTCATCAATAAAAAATAAAACTATTTTTTTTACTTTAAATAATTTTTTCACACGGACTACGACAGGTGTCCCATGCTTTGTGCAGGATGTCTTAGTAGGTTAACTTTTTTATTTCTTAAACTTTAAATAATTGTTTCATGCAGACTACAACAGGTATCACGTGCCTTGTGCAGGATGTATTAGTTGATAACTTTTTTATTTCTTAAACTTTAAATAATTGCTTCACGCGGACTACGACAGGTATCCCGTGCCTTGTGCAGGATGTCTTAGTAGTATTTAACAACACTTGCAGCTGCGAGTCGAGTGCACCCCTTTTTGTAACTTACAAAGCCAGGCGCGAACCCACGCTGTATTGCTGATAGGCTTGTATGAGTTGTTAAGATCCAACGACCTAACTCATTGAGCCACCCGGCACCCGTGCCCCCAAGATCAACAGGAAAAAATCACATGAAAAAGGGTAAAAAGAAAAAGAAACAAACATTTAATTCAGTATCGTAACATTACATTTTAATGTGTGCTTCAATAAGTTACTGTGTTTCGACTGACGGACAAACGACCATTGTTTTGTGCTTTGGTTTTGAACAAATTTACGTTTCATCAATAATAAATAAAAATATATTTTAACTTTAAATAATTGTTTTACGCGGAATACGACAGGTATCCTGTGTCTTCTGCAGGATGTCTTAGTAGGTTAACTTTTTTTCTTAAACTTTAAATAATTGTTTCACGCGGACTATGACATGTACCCCGTCCTTTGTGCAGAATGTCTTAGTAGTATTTAACAAACTTGCCGAAAAGAAGGGAAACTATATATTAAGACAAAATGGCTTCTTGTTAGACCATGGAGTAAAAAATCGAGAAAGCATCAGAGATGCAACAGCCGAGTTGCAAGTCAAAATCATTTGGTCTTGTGATCATAAATATATATGGTTTAGGGGTGGGGATCTCAACCATTAAAAAGTTCACTTCAGGTAGGGGGTGGGGTATGATCCCCTGGGGCCTGAGCTATAAGGCATTTAATTTGCCTAGTTACCCTGATCATAAATATATATGGTTTAAGGGTGGGGATCTCAACCAGTAAAAAGTTCACATCAGGTAGGGGTGGGGTATGACACCCCCAGGGCCTGTGCTATAAGGCAGTTAATTTGCTTAGTCACCCTGATCATAAATATATATGGTTTAAGGGTGGGGATCTCAACCATTAAAAAGTTCACTTCAGGTAGGGGGTGGGGTATGACCACCCGGGGCCTGAGCTATAAGGCATTTAATTTGCCTAGTCACCCTGATCATAAATATATATGGTTTAGGGGTGGGGATCTCAATCATTAAAAAGTTCACTTCAGGTAGGGGGTGGGGTATGACCCTGGGGCCTGAGCTATAATGCATTTAATTTGCCTAGTCACCCTGATCATAAATATATATGGTTTAGGGGTGGGGATCTCAACCATTAAAAAGTTCACTTCAGGTAGGGGGTGGGGTATGAGTTATAATGCATTTAATTTGCTTAGTCACCCTGATCATAAATATATATGGTTTAGGGTGGTGATCACGGTCACATTTTTAAAACAGATTCCCCAGTGGGGTGGGGCTGAGCCCCGGGAATAAAAAATGCTGAATGCACAACTTCACATTGGCATCTCCACCCATACCAGTGATTGGGATTACCACGCGCCCCGCGCCATAGTCGCATTACCCGACGAAATGGCGCATTTCCACATAAAAACTCCGCGTCATATGCGCGCATTCGTTTTCTGATGAAATCAGACGTACATACAGCCGAACCGTTCTGTCAAGACTGTACGGACATAGTCCCATTGAAAAAAATGTAATCCCAATCACTGTATCTAATTTATAATTTAGTTTTTATTTTAAAATGATCTGTGAAAGTTCAACTGCAAATCAACATCGATATCTGGTACCTTGTGTACATACAATTTTATACCTTTACATACGGAATTCAGGCTTAAATAAATCGTAAACCAGTTTCAAAAACTGATATATCTGATAACCGCAAAGTACAACAACGATTAACAACGGACTTATAACACTTTCACGGCGGGAAGTATCGGATACCGATCAGCATGTCACTTTCCCGTGTTTTTTTTTACTTTCCCCGGGAAACGTGAAATGGGAATTTTCATGCATTGCACAGCGTTTATCATGCATATCAGATGGATTTTTTTGTCCAGATCAAGGTTTAAGCCAAGAATTAAAAAAAAGTGTTAAGTTCAAGCTCATATGTCCTTCATCATATTTATTCAAACAGAAGGGTGTGAGTTGTCAGATAGTTTATATATCTCCTCCACCCATGTATTAAAGTTTGTTAAATGCTTTTATTCAACATTATTTTTCACACTGGATTTTGGCGCATGTCGTAAGTTCTGTCATTATGGCCCATTCATATAAAAAATGTCCCATTGACAAGGAAGGGAAGGGGGCCATAGTCCCATTGAATTTTTTTTAATCCCAATCACTGCCATACCACATATTAAGTTTCTATCTTATGTAGTTTCAGAGAAATGTGTAATTCTCAAAATATGTACTTTTTCTATAAAAAACCATGACTTTACAAGAAAAAAACAATAGATTAATCTGAATTTCGAACTCGGTCTATATAATAGTGTAATAATGCTTCCTACCAAAAATTATGTTGTTCGGCTAAAAACTAAGAGTGCTATCGTGTTAACGAAGATAATTCTCAAAATATGTACTTTTTCTATAAAAAACCATGATTTTACCAGAAAAAAACAATAGATTAATCTGAATTTCGAACTCGCTCTAAATAATAGTGTAATAATGCTTCCTACCAAAAATTATGTTGATCGGCCAAAAACTAAGAGTGCTATCGCGTTAGCGAAGATATCCATACGCCCGCCCGCCTTTCGCCAAAACATAAGCCGACTGCAATTTCGTTGCAACTCGGCTAAACAATGATTGGCCAAGTAATTAGACATGTATTCAATAGAATATTGAGTAAAAAGCATGATTGGGCGAATAATTAGACACACATGCAACATGTATAGAACACGTATCTGAATAGTTTTTGATTGATCTTAATTGGCTTTGATTACAATTAGCTATCACCCACTTTGAAGCCACAAATCAACTCAACTACACCAGTTCAGAAGCCACAAATTAACTCGGGATACCAAGCTTGCATTCAAAAGTTCAAGTTTATTTTAATTAAAAAATATTACAATACAAGCTTATAAATGGTAATGATCACATAATACTAAATGTTTGCACATTGTTTTCTTAACATAATAGATTAAAACAAAAGCAAATATCAGAATTAAAGAACGAAAATATGACAGCTTGCACACCTGAAAAAGAAAATAATTATGAATGAATCACTCATATTATCAAAAATGACAGTTATACAAATGTACAAATAAAGGTTAATATCCATTTCTTTATTTCGCGGCATTTAATCGTCGATGTCGGTGTTTTGGGGGCGTTTTATAGTAAATCACCAAAAACACTGTGTTCGATTTTTCTCGGACATTTCACTGTGTTAACACCGCATTTTTTTTTCAAATTTCACCGACGTCGGCCCACACTGGTTTCTTGCTAAATCGCACTATTCGTGCTGTAGCTAGCGCTCGTCACTTTTGTCATTGACGATTGATTTTCGAAAGTGACGAGTATTTCCCGTATCCAATTCGTCACTTGAATTTTCAAAAAATCGTAAAAAAATGTTTGTAACAATCCATTCTTCTTCATTTGCTGATTAAAACTAATTAGTTACTATAATGACAATTTTATTACATGTTACAAGTCAATCAACGGATTATAGAATTTTTGTTTTGATTACTAATCTTTGATCTCACCTGGCTTGATTTACCTGGACAAAGAATTCAATCAACGATAATAATTTTTTATAGTTGACATGTACTCAAAATGCCACAGTATGTATTTAAAGTGGACATATTTTTGTAATCGTCATATGGGCGCAATTTTGCATTAGGAAAGTTGCCGTCAAAATATTAATCGTCATTCATTGCATGATTCGCGATCGTCTCAATGTCTGCCATAACCTGGAACTATTATACTGTCAGTATAATAGTCCCAGCCATAACGAACTATTTTTGCCAAATTTATGAAAATGTCGACATCATGTTTATTGAAATCTATCGTATCCATTTAGTATTTTGAAAGTGATTTTCTCGAAAAGTCATAACTTTGATTAAAGAAACCAAGGTACACGTCCTTTGAAGAAACTAAAAAAAATAAAAAATGGCGCGACCAATTCGCAATCCACCGAAGCTGCTTTTAACCAAACGAACTTTTGATGAATTTATTCTCATTTCTGTGAAATTACAATTTGTGTAGTCTTGAGATCAAAATAATGGCAATGGTAACTGATTATAAGATTAAGCTTATTACATTCTTGTTTATTCATATTTTTTTTAAAAGCTGTTCTGCAAAAGTGACTAATGGTCTCAAAATCCTAGCTAAATCCCTGAATTTCACTAGAACAACTATGTGATGATTCAGGGCTCATCAAACCAGGCGAAGTAGGCGACTTCTTCGCCTTGGTTTCAATGAAATTGCCCAATTTCTGTCAAAAAGCGAAGTTTTAATCGCCCTGTCAGTCTTTTCAAGTCCTATTTTTTTCACCAATAATCACACTTTTTCTTCAATATTCACATAAAAGGAGCTCCCATGTTCCTAAAATTTTACCCATACAGGGTTTGATGTTCAATATTTTATTCCAAACTCGTTAATTGCATCCTTTTTAAGATCATTGTGCAGCACATTCGTTTTGTGAAAGGTAGGGGAACATGCGATAGTGGCAGGGATTTAGCCAGGATTTTGAGACCATTAGTCACTTTTGCGAAACATTTTTTTTTCTAATTAAGAATAAACAAGAATGTAATGATCTTAGTTTTAAAATCAGTTACTTTGCCTTATTGGTTAGTAATGGAGATTGAAAAGCTATGAAAACCTCCTAGGATGGGAACATACTCTGCAAATTAGCAACCAACTGATAAAACATAACATTGGCACTATTTTGATCTAATAGTAATAGTAATACCACACAAATTGTAATACCAGGACTTTCAATAGAAGCCGGGAGCTGGCGATTTTCGCCGTTTATTTAGAGAAAGACCGCTGGCCATTTTCTTGAAAAAAAATTGAAATTTTATTTCAATCATGTCAATATTGTTGTCATGTTTCGATAATAAATCTATATTTACGGCGCTTTATTAATATATTTTTTTTGCTTCCTGGAATAACAGTTTTCCGATATACTGTTTAATACACGTTTTTTCATTGGTCGAGAGATTTATTCAGAACTAGTACTGTATCCCAGAGATTCCCAAACAAATCCGGTAAAAATAAATTCGGTCCGGAAAACATTGGTTTCCACCGGACCGACTATCCGGTATAAAATACAGGGTTTGTTGTATAATAGAGCCCAGTGATCGGGAAAGTCCAGCGCCATGTGCAATTTGCGCATTAAGCTGAAAAATGACACAGTGAACGTAAAATGTAAGCGCCCGTGTGGCGCACAATAATTTTGCAAGGTTCAGTATCCATGGAACGATAGTCATCAGTCGTGCGGTACACCGAATTGCAGTGAACCCCTTGAAAAACAGTGAACCCCACTGAATTATGCATAATCGTGTCGAAATCGGATCATATCATTGAGAACGTTTTGCCTATTTATATATTTATCGGACTGTCTCATGGTTTTTCCTTTGCTTAACGCTGAAGTAAATATAATTATGAAATGTCTAAATACCAGGAAAGAATAACAACCAATGATGTGACTTTTTTTTCAAATGTTACTCCAAATAAACGTTTGTAATTTGATTTTTGACAAATATGAATCAAATGAATGAAAATTTGTATAAAATCATCAATAAATTCAATATGAAATTTTATTTTAACGGAAAATTCTATTTCTGAAAGTACGTGTCTGCGAGTTATTGTTTGCCGGTATTTAGTTGAATTTTATAGAAAAATACCTCCGAAAAAAAGCACCGTCTGCCTGTTTTACCTGGCCAGAAGACTTTGTTTTCGTTTGTTGGTCGAGATGGAAATAACAATTTCGATCCTGACGATTCCATGAGAAAAGAAACTGAATATATGATTGACTCTGGCTCACAAGAAGTACAAGTACCCCCGACCCTGTCTCATCAGATTGTGATGCTAACGAGAAAGACGTCCGCAAATACTGTCCTGTTCAATCATGGTTGTTTATTGTTAAAATTTACTTGGAATAAAAATTCATTTGAAATGTATGACTTTATAAAGCTTTTTGACCTTTATTTGATTTACTGTGTGTGTAACTGAGTTGAGAACAGATTCAATAACAAAGGTATGAAAGGTGTATCAAATGTTAATTTTTTTATTCTCTGTAATTTTGATTAGCTTGTGAAATTGTTCTTGTTCCTTGTGGTACAAAATGTAAGTGGTTTCTCAATTATATTGGTCAAGATAAGGAAATCTACAATACAAATTTAAGTATACATCAGTGTCACTGGATTGGAGAAATGAAGCTTGAAACCCTAATTCCTCAGTGATACCCGTTCTCCCTGATAATTATAACTATGTAGGATATTAAAAATAATAGAATGAAAGCACCAAAGGTGATGTTAAATGATCGAAATGCTTGCATGTAGATTTTTTGTATGCTATGCACAATCGCAAAATATCAGTATACTTCTAGAAAAAGATGTCAAACTTTGAAATAGTAAATTGGGAGCAAACTCCAGAGACATCAATATGTTATTCACATAAAACAGCTTTTTATCCAATGTTCCAGAATATGTTACATTTTCTTGTATATACATTTGCATATATATAATAGTGAAAATTTTGTCAGCATGGTCAAGAGTGAAAGACCTTGGTAAGTCTGCTATTAACAGGAAACCTACCTCGTCTGAATTATCGTTTACAACTCCTTTACAAAACTCATTCCCACAAAATAAAACATACATGTACAATGTAATGTAGATGTTCCTTTACCAAAGAATCTAATGGGATTAACTTTTTTAACCACAAGCAAATCATTGCTTGTAGTTTTAAAAGTTACAAGCATATTTTAGTGTTATCTGATATTTAAGAAGCATTGAATAGTGACAAAAATGGAATTAACAGTTGGTGTAGGAGCTACTACTATAACATGCAACAATCCAGTTTTACATTCTATTACGTTATTATTTTATTTCCCATCAACTGTTTACGACACTACATCTGTTTTGAAGGGACAAGGAAATCAATGTGACAGTCAAAGTGAAATATATAGTGTATTCAGAACCATTTGTGGGTTTAATTTTATACCTTGGAAAAGGGAAATATTTTTCTATAGGGTCTTTTTCGTGGAAGGGGAATGTGACTCTTGAAAAAATTTACAACACTTATTAATAGATTTAACAATGAACTTTTATCCAATGATATATATATATGTTCCAGACCATACGCATATTTGGACAGTACGCGTATGGTCCGGACCGTATGAGTATACTCGTACGGTCCGACCGTACGAGTATACTCATATGGTCTAGTACGAGCTGGACCATACAGGTATTTAGACCATATGGGTTTTTACAATACAAACATTATATCATAAACTTTTATTGAGTTTTAGAAATTACATTTATCATAATTATTATCACCTCATGAAAAGTAAACAGTTTCTGAACTATAATTTTAATTGTCTAACTGAATCACATTTTCGCACAATCGTAACAACTCGGCCATTCTCGCTACCCTGCAAATAACCTTGTACGTAGTAGGCGGATAAATAGAACTACTTTTCACATGTCAGTTACATGAAAGTTTGATCAAGTTATATTTTAAAGAATTTTCTATATTTCAATTATTTTCATGAATAAAAGTGTTTTGTTCATGCATGTTCCCTTGCATTTATATTTAAATTATGAGGTACTTAACTGCGAGTGAGCAGAATTCACTTATTACGAACATACTAAATTCAGGACATGTAAGTTTGTAATAGATTAAATTAGACTTATTTCTAAATTGTACAATTGCGATAATTAAAATATATTTTAGATTCGAATAACGTTGATCTGTAAAATATTTTTGAAGCCTCGATTATCTCTTGAAACTAGGCAGACCGTACGTGTATTGTCCGACCGTATAGGTATTTTGAAAATATATGCATACGGTCCAAATACGTGTATGGTCTGGAACATATACAGCACGCACAGCGCGTTTTAGCAAGAAATCACCCTGGTCGGTGTTTTTTCGCGGTGAAATGTCGGTGATGTGTCATAAAATCACCGTAAAATGTCGGTGAAATCACGGTGGAAATTTCACCGCGAAAATATACAAATTAGGGCCTAAATGTCGGTAAAATACTTTAATTGTCGGTGACAACACCGCGGCGAAAATCATACGTGTATAATGTAAGACATAATTTTTTCTGGTTGAAAATTTATCCGGTAGAAAGAATTTAATATTAAATTTTATGTTACGGTAAATATTTTATAATAAAATACTTTCCATTCCTATAAAAAATATAGGTATTTTGAAAATATATGCATACGGTCCAAATACGTGTATGGTCTGGAACATATACAGCACGCACAGCGCGTTTTAGCAAGAAATCACCCTGGTCGGTGTTTTTTCGCAGTGAAATGTCGGTGATGTGTCATAAAATCACCGTAAAATGTCGGTGAAATCACGGTGGAAATTTCACCGTGAAAATATACAAATTAGGGCATAAATGTTGGTAAAATACTTTAATTGTCGGTGACAACACCGCGGCGAAAATCATACGTGTATAATGTAAGACATAATTTTTTCCGGTTGAAAATTTATCCGGTAGAAAGAATTTAATATTAAATTTTATGTTACGGTAAATATTTTATAATAAAATACTTTCCATTCCTATAAAAAAATGTATCCTAGTGTACAATAAACAGGTACACCAGAGCTTATGTTATATGTTGTAATGAACCCGAATCAAAATATTTAAAGCTTTCGTATTCGTATTTCGTATAATATTATATCCCACGCTGATTATTAAGTCATGATACGCATCAGTAATATTAGTTTCCGACGATTAATGATAAATCCCATTTGATATCGTATAATTAAATTTATGCATTTTGTTCAATAAAATATTTGAATTGAATGATAAATCACCTGAACCATCAAATGAGATAATCCGGATAATATTTTATACTAAGGGTGCATTTTTTTCTAACCAAAATTTGGCAAACGTTGTGTGTCGTTTGTTAAACGCTGTGTGTCGTTTGTTAAACGCTGCAAAAGTAGAAACAAATACATCGTTTAATCAGAGTTTACTGACCCTGTTTGACCTGATAATATGTATACACATGTTGTTGGTAAATAAACTCATCTCTTCTTTTGTTAGATTCCATCTTTGTTTTGGCAGGAAAATTCCACGTGTCTATAATTGATTCAATGTTGAGATTAGAAACAAATGTAACAAACGATAAACGACAAACTGTATACGCACATTTAGCGATTGCATAGTTTGTCAAAGTTTGTGCAAACTTTACAAACGTATGTTAGAAAAAAATGCTCTCAACGCGTACGCGCGTAGTCGTTTGTATCGTTTGTGTTAGAAAAAAAATTCACCCTAAGGTATGTAATATTATGGCCGATGCTGATTATTAAATCACGAGACGCATCTATAATATTATTTCCGACGTTCACTGATAAAAACTTTTTTAAATAAATGTTTTTTTTTACTAATTCGTACTGTATATTTCAATTTCAGTGAGTTAAACATGCAACGTCAGATTACGGTACCCAACGGTACTCAACATACAAAACAATGTAAAAGTGCTATCAAAACAAATTAGATGTTGATTAAAGGGTCACTGATTAAAGATACTTTGTTACTCAAGTCTTTTGATTGATATTAAAAAGAAGTAAGGTAAATAATACAATTAACATTTGTTGACTATTTTCCTAATAATTATTCCAACAAAATTAATAATACAAAAATATTAAAGGTCCACATGAAAGCTTCATGGGATTTTGAAAATTCAAATATGAAATTTGTTTCAAATGCTTTAATTTTTTAATGTAATTCCCAATATAAGCCCCAACTTTTTTTTTATTTTGTGCATAATTTTCCAATCTTATCCTCAATGAAAACATTCATCTGAAAATATTCTACATATAACTTATAAAATACAAAGGTAAGTCACCTGTGAGTGATGGTTTTACCTGTACAGGTAATTAGTCATTTACTGTTGTATATTGGAACCACAGGTGATTCTCTGGAGATGGGTACTGTTAATTAAATCACAAAGCAATAAATACCTGGCATTGGATGCCAGGTATTTATCAGACTATGCCTTGAGCTGTACTGTACGTCAAACATTAGAACACGTGGTGTCTAAAGCACTGGTTCCCAAGAACAAAACTACGATGGTCGAGAACTAACGACACTGACAAACCAGTTGAATTGTAACCCCAGCAGCGTAGGATATAAATAGACTATGTTTTAAAATTTATTCTAAATTTAAAAACAGGAAACACACATTTCGGAACAGGACAAAAGTAGAAAGGTACAATTTTTGTACACTTGCTGAAATATCCACACGCATTTTTTGTTGTTCAAATGTCAATTTTCGAAAATCAAAGTATTTCTAGATATTGAAATATCCATCCGCAAAATCCGCGTTGCAACAAAGAAATACTGATAGATGAGCAAACGTGCATACAAGTACCCGATTTTAAGGGGGATTTATAATATATGAATGTTGCATGCATGCTCTTTCTGATATTTAAGTTACTCGTCCTCTTACAATTGACTCTATATATGGACTATATTTTTGTCTGGGTGGAAGGTTGCGACACATGTTGTGTAAAGCAGTGTCTTCCGGTTTGCATGAGCGCTAGCATTAAACGATATCTCACTCACGTTCGATCGTTTAAAAATAAGTGATATTTGATTGCTTATAGATATTAAATGGAGAAATTTTAAATATGTGGCATGCTATAGTGTATGTTTCGATAATGGGCAAAGTTAAACATTTCAGTCCTTGGAATAACAATGTAGTGAAGCAGGTAAAGATGAGTGAATCCAGAGTCTGTAGAAATCACTAGAAAACTGAAAAGCAATTCAATTTCAATCATTTATATTTATTTAAATGTTACATGAGCTATAGTATGAAAATACATTCATCTATGCATTATTGTGCTGGAAATTTATTTCATTTGCAATGTCCCATTCATATGATAGCATGGCCCATCAGGGCTCACGTTGGAGGGCGATTCGGGTGAAGAAGTCGCCTTGTGAAGGTTGACTTCGCTTTCTCGTTGGTCAAAAGAGAAGTTCAAGTCGCCATGTAATTTTGAAGAGTCGCCCTATGTCGCCGGCCTCGTATTTTATCCACTTGTCAATTATTGAAATCTATCGTATCCGTTATTAAGTATTTTGAAAGTGATTTTCTTGGAAAGTAATCCATTACAGTTTATAGAAACTTTAATTTCATTCATTAAATCTTTTGTTTACTGTTTATATACCCGGCTTAAAACAAAACTTTTCGTAAATAAACAACAGTGGCGCCATTTTGGTAAGGGGACGCAATGCGGTACTGTGCTACCGGAAACAATGACCAAACTTTTTGTCCGCAGCTACTTTCAACAAAACGCACTTTTGATTTATTTTTTCTCATTTCTGTGACATAAAATCATAGTTCTTATACCAAATATGTTCATATACATTTTGTATGCGAAGATTGCAATTCAAACATCGTTGAAATGCACGTAGACGCTTCAGATTTTTATCCATCCGCATTGGTATTTTATACTCGACACCGGGTTAATATATATTACAATCTATCGAACAGACATGTGTAAACGTTAATGCATATATCCAATTAAGAAATAAATGTGGAACTACAGTAGCTTTCCGCCGTTGTTGCAATCTGATTTGAGGTCTGGCAAATAATAATTACAGCCTTTACTTTCTTCAGTTTTTGACTGACAGTGGCAATTTATGTTTGTACTATATTTTCATTCCCAAGCTAAATATAGTTGAACCATATATTGAGCAAATTGAAAGAGACATCGTTCTTCTGCTGAAGATCACACAGATATGATCATGAGTTATTACAATTTGTGTGGTCACAATACAGTAATATTTCAAAAGGAAAAAGGGGTACATACATGTATACAAATCACTGGTATGCAACTAGGCTCCAATAGTCAAGGTAGACAGAAATAAAAATGTGACATTGAATAGATGTCCTTAAGGTAGTTATGAATAATAAAAACCCAGAACAAATCAGTTCAGACAGCCTTTTAATTATTTACTAAATTTGGGCAGGGTAATGTAAGAGTGGTTGCGAAACAATGTTTCGATTAAGCGCAATTAACTTCTCACAGAAGTCTCCCCACTTTTCTCTGTTGTCTCCCACTTCTCCCTGTGTGCTCCCTGAAAGAGAAGTCACTTCTCTTTCTAATTTGAAACTAGTGGGAGCCCTGTCCATTGAAATTTTTTTGAAGGGCCCATTCTGAAAAAAACCTTCAAGATCACAGAGAGCCCTGTTTGATCTCCAATTTGTCCATAATTTATTTTGATTAAAACTAACAAGTGAAATGCCAGATCAAAACTCTTTTCTTGTATCATTTCTCCATGCTTTGATAAGTTCAAGGACATTGACCAAATTAAAGTCGCAATCTCAGAAATGCTTTAATGAACGAAAATATCAATATTTGAAATTATAAGTACAATGCCTTCCCGGGAAAGACGTTTGAAAGAAAATGCAAAGAAAGTGGCAAAGGAAAACAAAAGTTTGACATCGTATTTTTCAACTTCGTAAGTCGATATAAAAAATGAGTTATTTCCCTTTGTTATAAATATACTTGAAACAAACCAAAACTAGAACTGTCCGCATAGTGGGACTAATACCCCCCGCTTCACTCTGACTGTGTCCAAGATTATTGAAAACTAAGTCTACACGGAAAATATATTATTTGTCAAATTATAATGTTTAACACATTCAACAAAAATAAAAACGTCGTAGCATAAAAACTGTATGAGGAGTTGCACAGACAAACCATGTACCCCTTCAGACAAATTCACAAATAAAAAAAAATAAGTTCAACAATCTATATTTTTTGGTAAAATTCATGAAAATCAAAATCCTTACAACATGCACATCTTTGATATGATGAGTACAAATGTTCTGCAATGTAAAAACTTCCTAACTTACAAACTGTAGGAGGAGTTGCGCAGACAAACCATGTACCCTTTTTGCCATATTCACACAAAAATGGCTAAGCTCAACAATCAATATTTTTAGTAAAAATGCACAAAAATCAAAATCCTTACCACATGCACATCTTTGATATATGTACAAACAATCTACAATACAAAAACTTCCTAGCGTAAAAACTGTAGGACGAGTTGCGCGGACAAACCATGTACCCTTTTTGCCAAATTCACCAAAAATGACTAAGTTCAACAATCTATATTTTTGGTAAAAATGCACAAAAATCAAAATCCTTATCACATGCACATCTTTGATATATGTACAAATGATCTGCAAAATAAAAACTTCCTAGCAGAAAAACTGTAGGAGGAGTTGCACGGACAAACCATGTACCCTTTATGCGGACAGACAGACGGACAGGGTGAAACCTATATACCCCCCCAAACTTTGTTTGCGGGGGGTATAATTAACAAAATCTAAATATGCAATTTACAATATTTTATTATCAAACACAATAAAACCACTTAAGTTTAATCTGAAATAAAAACCTGTCTACTTAAACTGAAACAAAGACAATATTTAGAAACAACCAGTTCTATACATTACCTGTAGACTGTAGTAATAACACACATGCGTAAATAGACATCCATTACTTCTTCTTCCTTCTGTATTAATGTCCAGGTTTGGACCACCAAGTATATAACTTGTACTTATATTACAGTTGCACTATATGCACCTTATTTACACCCACAATATTGAATAATTACAAATTTCAGATAAAAGGTAAAAATAAACCAGCATGGCTGTATCCAATATTCTATATATACAGATATTTTGACAAATTTTACAGTTATACCAGTGTTGTGAACAATACTGGTATAAATTGATCCATAATTTGCATAAGATCAATTATATCAAATTTTGTTCTACTTTGGGTTGTTGTTTCCTTTTTTCTAGACAACAATCTTTATTTTTAGTAGAAACCAAAATGAAGCAAATGAACTATACAGCAACTCATGAAATATTTTAAGTAACATAAGAAAATTACCTGTAGACATTTTGGGAATAAATTTTAATCAGGGAGTAGACATTTTGGGAAAAAAATGTCTAATTAACCAAAATTGACCTGTAGACATATTGGGATGACCCCAGATTAATGCATTAAAGAGAAAATTAATTGATTCAGACCCCCTGACATATTGCCCTTTCATTCACAGGTCGCACGCATAAAATTGCCCCTTTTCAGTTTGCACCCTGCCCTTCTTAAATCCTAGCTAGAACACTGACAAGAATCACTCTGGACCGGACAGGTAAAAATTATCGGAGGCAGATATCAATTTGGCGCCAAATTTAAACTTGTCTTTTGTGCAAAATACGATAGAGGACTTGATTTAGGCTTTTGGGTAAATATTGAAACCTTTGAAATGGACAAATATTACAAGCTTTTTCCTAATTAAGACAAATGGTTGAAAAGATCCACTAAAATTTGTATTTATCTGTGAATTTAAATAAAATACTTTGCTTTATTTATATAAAAAAAAATTCCACAAAATGTTTACTTCAAAGCAGACTTGTTTTAACAAACAATGTTCAGAAAAATATTAATATATACAGTTAGTTTGCATTACTAAAACGAGAAATGGAAAATTGGTAGTCCTTGGTTGAAAGCACCCACTACAGGAAAAGCTTGATATTTTTTCGGTCCTGTGAAATTCTTTATTGAGCTTACTGATATTGCAGCTCTCCACAGTTGTTGATGGATATAAATGAAAGCACCAAAGGTGATGTTAAACGATCGAACATGCTTGCATGTAGATTTTTTGTATGCTATGCACAATCGCAAAATATCAGTATACTTCTAGAAAAAGATGTCAAACTTTGAAATAGTAACTTGAGAGCAAACTCCAGAGATCAATATGTTATTCACATATAGGGGGAACTACTAATATAATTATTGAATAGTGCCAAAAATGGAAAGAACAGTTGGTGTAGGAGCTACTACTATAACATGCAACAACCCAGTTTTACATTCTATTACATTATTATTTTATTTCCCATCAACTGTTTACCAGACACTACATCTGTTTTGAAGGGGCAAGCAAATCAATGTGACAGTCAAAGTGAAATATAGTCCATTTGTGGGTTTAATTTTATACCTTGGAAAAGGGAAATATTTTTCTATATGGGGTCTTTTTCGCGGAAGGGGAATGTGACTCTTGAAAAAATTTACAACACTTATTAATAGATCCGACGATGAACTTTTATCCAATGATATACATTGTATATATATACATTTATAGCCTTCCAAAGACAACATCCGTGTCCTTTCCATTTTTATCTTTTTTGTTTTGAAGCCAACATCAACATTCAGTTCCCGGAATTCCCTCATCCATTTACGGACACCTACTGGAGTATTATACAGTTTTTTTTTTCATTATTTGTGTCCAAGTTTGTTTGCCGGTTGCCCTAGATCGATACTTTCATTTCATGCTTATTTTTAGGTGGAACATACTTTAAAAGAATGTATTGTTGACATAAATACGTCAGCAGTGTGTCAAGGTTAACAGGTCAAAACCTCTTTGGGATTTTCTAGACTTTTCATTAGATAGTACGCAGTGATTCAGCTAGCGCTCGTCACTTTCGTCATTGACGATTGATTTTCGAAAGTGACGAGTATTTCCCGTACCCAATTCGCCACTTGAATTTTCAAAAAATCATAGAAAAATGTTTGTAAAAATCCATTTTTCTTCTTCATTTGCTGATTAAAACTAATTAGTCACTACAATGACAATTTTATGACATGCCAATCAACCGATTATAGCCTAGAATTTTTGTTTTGATTGCGTAATCTTCGATCTCACCTGGCTTGATTTACCTGGTTAAAGATAATAATCCCGACAAAGAATTCAATCAACGATAACGATTTTTTTTATTGTTATGACATGTACTCAAAATGCCACAGTATGTATTGAAAGTGGACATATTTTTGTAATCGTCATTCATTGCACGATTCGTCACAATGTCTGGAATAACGAAAAAAAAATATGTCCGGAATAACGAACTATTGTTGCCACGTTTCATTTATGAAAATGTCAATATCATGTTTATTGAAATCTATCGTAACCATTAAGTATTTTGAAAGTGATTCTCTCGAAAAGTTATAAATTTTGGTTGAAGAAACTTTAAAATAAAAATGGCACTATCAAAAATGCAATAGGAGTACGCATCCACCAAAGCTACTTTTAAGTAAACGAACTTTTGATGTATTTATTCCCATTTCTGTGACATGAAATCTTAGTTCTCATATTTAATATGTTCATTTATATGCAACGGTTGATCATTCAATTCGTTGAAATACACTGCACGAGGACCCATAAGATTTTTATCGATCTGCATCCGGGTATTAACAATTGCGTTCTATTTATAAAACTATTTACAAACAGACACGTGTCTGCAATGAAAAAAAAAATAACTACAATATTTTTATTCCAATTGTTGCAATTTGATTATGAGGTCTTAGAAATAATAATTTATTTTACAACTTTCTCCAGTCCAGTTTTTGACGTTTGTTCTATATATTTTATTACTAGTTAGATCATTGGGCAAATTGGCAGAGACATATTTTTTTTCTGCTGAAGACCACAAATATGAGTTATTTCAATTGTTGTACTTGACCAAAGCACAGTAACATTTCAAAAAGGGTGGGGGAAGGGGTTATTACAATTTGTATGGTACTTATTAGACCAAAGTACAGTAATATTTTTAAAAAAACTAGAGGCTCACATGAGCCTGTATCGCTCACCTGACATAACTAAGTCCTCTTAAGAATGTCTGCATGCCGAATACATCTAAGTTACTATTCAAATCCCATAGGGTTCTATGTTAAAACTATGTCTGCTCATGGCAGCCATCTTGGATGGAGGTAGTGGTCACCAGACACAATTTTAAAAGTATACTACCCAAGGACCATCCATGCCATATTTGCTTTAAATTGGCCGACTGGTTTCAGAGGGAAGACTTTTAAACCATTTTCCCATAGGGTCCTATGTTAAAACTATGTCCGCTGACTGCGGCAATCTTGGATGGAAGTCGGGCTCACAGGACATAATTTTGAAAGTTGACCACCTAAGGACCATTCATGCCATGTTTGCTTTAAATTGACTTGCTGGTTTCAGAGGAGAAGACTTTTAAACATTTTTTCCATAGGTTCTATGTTAAAACTAAGTCGAGTCATGGTGGCCATCTTGAATTTCCGATCAGTAAACGATTCACAAGTTTAGTACAGGATCACCCAATGATCATTCCTGTAAAGGCACAATTCAATTGGCTTAGTGGTTTCTAACAAGAAGATTTTTAAAATTTCGACCAATCAGAACACATTATGGGCCCTGGCAGCCATGTTGGATTTCCGATCAGCGCCAAAAACAAAAATCTTGTATATGACCATCTAATGAATATTTCTGCCAAGTTTGGTTCAAATCTGTTTCGTGGTTTCAGAAAAAAAAGATGAAAATGTGAAATTCCCATAGGGTCCAATGTTAAACTAAGTCGAGTCATGGCAGCCATCTTGAATTTCCGATCAGCAAACGAATCACAAATTTAGTACAGGATCACCCAATGATCATTCATGTAAATTCATAATTCAATTGGTTTAGTGGTTTCTAGCAATAAGATTTTTAAAATTTCGACCAATCAGAACACATTATGAGCCCTGGCAGCCATGTTGGATTTCCGATCAGCGCCAAAAACAAAAATCTTGTATATGACCATCTAATGAACATTTCTGCCAAGATTGGTTCAAATCTGTTGCGTGGTTTCAGAAAAAAAGATGAAAATGTGAAATTCCCATAGGGTCCAATGTTCAACTAAGTCGAGTCATGGCGGCCATCTTGGATATGCAATCGGCACAAAAATAACAAATTTAGTAGAGAACCATCCAGTCATCATTTCTGTAATGTTACAATTCCATCGGCTAAGTAGTTTCTGACAAGAAGATTTTCAAAGTTTCAACCATTCAGAACACATTATTGGCCCTGGCAGCCATGTTTGATTTCCGATCAGCACCAAAATAAAAAATTTAGTAGAGGACCTCCCAAATTTGGTCCAAATCAGTTCAGTGGTTTCATTTTAACTGTATTATACTAAAGTTTACTTTATGTCAATATTTAAATAGAGTTATCTCTTTCCACAGATTAAATTGGAGTTATCTTTGAAGGTATTTCCCATAGGGTCAAATGTTAAACTTTCTCCCCCAGTGACGGCCATTTTGGACTTCAGATCAGCACCAAAAACATAATTTTGGTAGAGGACCATCCAAGGAACATTTCTGCAAGAGATCATTTTTACTGACATTGTGGCTTCCGAGAAGAAGATCTTTGAAGGTATTTACCATAGGGTCCAATGTTAAACTTCATCCTGCTGTGGTGGCCATCTTGGATTTTGGATATGCACCAAAAACATAATTTTGGTAGAGGACCACCCAAGGATCCTTCACACCATAAAACAATTCCATTGGCTGTGTAGTTTCTGACAAGAAGATCTTTGAAAATTGAGCCAATCAAAACACATTATTGGCCCTGCCCGCCATGTTGAATTCCTGATCGAAACAAAAAACATACATTTTATAGAGAACCTCCTGATACACATTCCTGCCAAGTTTGGTTCCATTTGGCTCAGTGGTTTCTGAGAAGATTGAAATGTGAAAAGCTAACGACGGACGACGACGGACGCCAAGTGATGGCAATAGCTCACATGACTCTTTGGGTCAGGTGAGCTAAAAAAAAAAAAGGGGGGGGGGGGG
>MJUT01016781.1:40850-52137 GCA_002080005.1 Gigantidas platifrons
GGGGGGGGGGGGGTATTACAACTTGTGTGGTATTAGATCAAAAGTAAATTATTATAAGACAGTGTTTTCCCTAATTTTCATTGTAAGAGGTCAAAGACAACTTTGAACAGGCCATACATGGATTTCCAAGTACATTTCTATATAAAATTTATGATTTGAACCGACCAAAAAAGTGCTTGAACCAGGCAATTTGGCCTGCTGCCTGTTCTTAGGGAAAACACTGTAAGATTAAGCTCATTATATTCTTGTCTATTCATATTTAGAAAAAAAAATTCTGCTCCGCAAAAGTGACTAATGGTCTCAAAATCCTGGCTGAAACCCTGAGTATGTCAAACATTAGAACACGTGTTGTCTAAAGCACTGGTTCCCAATCCTGAACAAAACTACGATGATCGAGAACTAACGACACTGACAAACCAGTTGAATTGTAACCCCCAGCAGCATAGGATATAAATAGACTATATGTTTTAAAATTTATTCTAAAATTAAAAACAGAAAACACACATTTCGGAACAGGACAAAAGTAGAAAGGTACAATTTTTGTACACTTGCTGAAATATCCACACACATTTTTTGTTGTTCAAATGTCAATTTTCAGACACAGTACGAAAATCAAAGTCTCTTACATAGTAAACCAGTGTTCTAGCTAGGATTTCAAAAGGGCAGGGTTCTACTTCTGAAAAGGGCACTTTTATGCGTAAACGTTGGCTGAAAAAGGGCACTTTAATGCGCAGAGCTTCTATAGCTACGGAGTTAATATGGTCAGTACTTGATTCGTGCTCTTTAATTTTATCTAGTCTAAGTGACACACATCCTGTTGTAGCCCATACATTTTTCATATTGTGTCTGGTACACAAGAAACACTTCATACTATTTTCAACACACTCAAGCCATGGTCGATTTAACTTCCAATTGTTATCAAAGCCCACTTTGTGATCACTATGTCTTTTTCTAGGAGTGTCAGGGGGGTCTGAATCAGTTAATTTTCTATTTAATGGGTTAATCTGTGGTTCATTTACTACAAAAAATAAAGATTGCTGTCTATAAAAATTTAAACTTCAATCCAAAGTAGAACAAAATTTGATATCATTGATCTTAAATTTTTTTTATACCAATGTTGTAAAGTTTTTCAAAATATCTGTATTGTAATGGATGTCTATTTATGCATGTGTGTTATTACTACATGTAATGTATAGAACTGGTTGTTGCTAAATATTGTCTTTGTTTCAGTTTAAGTAGACAGGTTTTTATTTCAGATTAAACTTAAGTGGTTTTATTGTGTTTGATAATAAAATAATGTAAATGCAGTGTTCGAAATTAGTGGTCGTCCGATCGTCAAAACCAACCTAACATTGATCAGGACGACCTGAATTCCCAGAATAGTCGCCCGAATGACGACCAAATATTTTCGGTAGTTCCAATTGCCGAAAACACCCTGAAATGCCGAAAACATCGTAGAAATGACCGAAAGGCCCACTGCAAGTTGTGAAAACACCATCAAAATGAAAGATATGACATTGTTTTAGGGTAATATGATGGTTTTATTAATATTTAATAAGGAATGAGTGCAGTAGAACAAATTATTAACATCAATCGGCATTTTCGTTGAAAAACACAAAGATGGCGGCGTTGGTGCTGCTACGTCAAGAAAGATAACTCTGTTATAAAAGTACTTAAGTACTGTTGATTCAAAGAATAACAAAATGTGTTTATTGTAATGGAAATGAACATGAAATAATTTATATATCTTATTCAATTAAGTACTGTAACACAGGGATTTCAATAAGGGCCGGCACCCGGCGATATGTCGCCGCTTCAAACGAGTGAAATCGCCGGTTCGACTGTTAGAAATTAAAATATTTTTTTCATTAAATAAAAGAAATATACAATTTTTATTCACTCTTTCATCTTACAGATTTTTAAAATCCACAATTATACAAAAAACAATGCATTTCAGGATCGATAGCAATGCATTTGTCAGGGGTTGTCTAATACTAGGGGCATGAAACGAATTTATCATTGATCGGTGTCAATTCTAGACTTAACTTATTATCATTTGATGTTCGATTAAACGTTTAAATGATAGAGATATTGCAATTGAAAAATCTAGAGACACATCGAAAAGATAATTATGTTATCGATGGATAACTCATGAGATACGCAAATGGAAAAGTTTGAAGGCCCATTTAACGCTTTTATTATTATTTTATATATATAACCTATATGACTAATTGGGATATCTAGACCCTTTCACAACAACTGCTAGCTGTTATTTTCCAGTGAACTGGATGAAGGGGAAACACACACTTTCTCACTGAATGATGTCAGGAACAATCAAACAAACATGTGGTTTTCATTGACAACAGATAGAAATTAAAGTCCAGAGTTATTTCCCTTTGTTATACTTGAAACAAACCAAAATTAACCAAATCTAAATACAAATATTTACAATATTTTATTATCAAACAAAATAATACCACTTAAGTTTAATCTGAAATAAAAACCTGTTTACTTAAACTGAAACAAAGACAATATTTAGCAACAACCAGTTCTATACATTACCTGTAGTAATAACACACATGCGTAAATAGACATCCATTACAATACAGAAATTTTTAAAAACTTTACAATACTGGTATGAAAACAGTTGTGGACAATACTGGTATTCCAGTATTGTGGTCGCCAAAGTCAATTGATCCCAAGAATGAACTTTTTCTATTCCATTCTTGCCAGAAAATAAAAGCTCTACAGTTATCTTGAAATGGTCTTATTGCTTGCTCAAAAATTTTAAAAAATCATTTCTATGAAACCTTCTTTTTCATGCACTTGTAAACTACCTTAAAATGCCTCAGAATGCACTATTTTGAATGCAAGTGAAAAAAAAAATTTCGGGGGGTCAAGTTCCTGTACCCCCCTTTTTATCATGTGGCCGCTTCAAATTTCAATTCAGCCTGTTCAATACAATCTTATTGAATACCCTGGTAACATAGACAGTAACTACAAATGTGATATCAAATGTTAATTCATTTCATTAAATACTACAAATGTTGTATCAAAGATTTCAAAAAATTATTTTAAGAAATGAATAATATTTAAAAAGATTCTAATAGATAATTACTGTCAATACATTTTATTAAATAAAAACTGACAATTTATACATGTATATATAATTGATACAATAAATTATAAAATGTTGTGTATCATATAATGAATGCTCATATTAGACAAATTATTTACACATATATTGTAATTATTGTAATGGAAATGAACACAGTGTGGGAAACGAACGCTCGCCAACTCGCCAAGGCGAGTTGAAATGTCGGGTGGCGAGTACAATCCACTTTATACTCGCCGGTCTGGCGAGTAACAGTTGTAAGGCGAGTAGGAACTTGAAAACGCTCGCCACGATAACTGGTATACAGCTTTAAAATACCATAGCTCCCAAACAGTTAAAATATATGTTAACTGTGTCATTTATCCAACATTTTATTAATCATTGCTCGATAAGAAAACATTCCATCAGGTATCGTATCTATCTTTACCTCCAACGTTGGAGATCATGACACTTTCTCTACAGAAAAATTAAGTATACAATCCCGACCCGCATAATTTTGCCAAGGTCGATTTCACGATTAACTGAAATATTGTTTCATAAAAAATAGATGTGATGACTTTTAAAATTAATGCAAATACAATAATTTGGTTTTGAAATATTTCAAACGAATTCGTAGCGAAAACCTACGCGAAAACAAAAAGTTAAATATGTGTCGGAACCAGATTTGACATACATGTTTTATACCGCGTATCAAAACTTAAAAGTCTGTGCTTCCGTACTTGATGAAGACGAAGACAACGAAATTGAGGAATAAGAGATCAGTGCAGCTCTTAAGAGAGTGTTGATCCTTTTTGACCAAGTTAATGACTTGTCAAAATCTGCAAAATAAATTGTTGAACATTACTGTATTGTTTATTTGGTATTTGTTGGCGAGTTTAAAAAAAATGTCACTCTCCAAACATGGCGAGCTCTATTTCATTTTGGCGAGTACTTGTTTCAATCCACTCGCCATTTTGGCGAGTGTTTGAAAAAAATGGTTTCCCACACTGTGAACATGAAATAATTTATATTCAAACTTCCAATTGTGATTTGTGTAAAAATTGATTGTTTAATTAGTTTTCAAGAGAAGCAATCAATTTATTTAGATATTAATTAGCTTGATTGATGTATATATTATTGTTTATATTAAAAAATAATCTTAATAGAATTGGATGAGGTGTTCATTTAAAAAAATTTTGTACATGTATATGCAATAAATTTTCTCAAAAATAAACTTCAAAGCTCCTTGGCTTGGTGTTTTTTCTGTAAAATGTTTAAATATGGACACATTTCACATCCCTTTACAGTGTTAGAAACTAAGAAATAAGGGAGGTTGTCATATGGGCAAGTAGGAAAAAAAATCAGGTCGTCCGAATTTAAATCAGGTTGCCGAAAAGGGTCATGGTGGTGGTCATTATGGCTGGGTGTTTGGGGTAAATAGTGCAAAATCCTGCATTCTGGGTGTTTCCTGAGGCCTAATCAATGTCACATTTTTATTTATGTCTACCTTGTTGCAATTTGATTATGAGGTCTGAGAAATAATAATTTATTTTACAACTTGCTTCAGTTTATGACATTTGTTCTATATTTTCATTACCTACAAGGAATCTACATTTTTTGTACATAGAAATTGGACAAATTTGAAATTGGCAGAGAACATAATTTTTTTTCTACTGAAGACTACACAAATATGAGTTAATACAATTGTTGTGGTATTAGACTAAAGCACAGTAACATTTCAAAAAGGGTGGGGGTGGGTTTATTACAATTTGTGTGGTATTAGACAAAACCATAGTAATATTTCAAAAAAGTGTAGGGGGGGGGGGGGGGTTACAATTTGGGTTGTATTAGATCAAAATCGTGGCAATGTTATGTTTTATCAGTTGGTTGCTAATTTCCAGAGTATGTTCCCATCCTAGGAGGTTTTTCATAGCTTTTCAATCTCCATCCACAGTTTCGGTTCGAAAAAATTGGCTCCTTCTAAAAATTTTAGCTGGCTCCTGACTTTCAAAACTGGCACCTGGCGATTTTTCTGGCTTCTACTTTTTGGGAGCCAGAGCAGCCCCTGGCTGCAAACACAATATCAATTTCTAGATATTGAAATATCCATCCGCAAAATCCGCGTTGCAACAAAGAAATACTGATAGATGAGCAAACGTGCATACAAGTACCCGATATTGAGGGGGATTTATAATATATGAATGTTGTATGCATGCTCTTTCTGATATTTAAGTTACTTGCCCTCTTACAATTGATTCTATATGGACTATAGTTTTGTCTGGGCGGAAGGTTGCGACACATGTTGTGTAAAGCAGTGTCTTCCGGCTTATACGAGCGCTAGCATTAAACGATTCGATCGTTTAAAAATCATTATCGATGATTGAATTCTTTGTCGGGATCATTATCATTACCAAGTGTCTGCGAGATCAAAGATTATGCAATCAAAACACAAATTCTATAATCCGTTGATTGGCTTGTAAAATGTAATAAAATTGTCATTGTAGTGACTAGGCCTAATTAGTTTAAATCAGCAAATGAAAAAGAAGAATAGATTGTCACAAATATTTTTCTACGATTTCTTTTTTTTTTTTTTTAATTCAAGTGACGAATTGGGTACAGGGAATACTCATCACTTTCGGAAATCAATCATCAATGACGAGCGCTAGCTAAATCACTGTAGTGGGGAAAGAAACGTTAAAATTTGGATCGATTTTTGGAAGTCTCCCAGATTATCCCTCACTTCGCCCTTAAATCAAGTCTCCCTGTTTTTACTATGTGTGGTGAGCCCTGTGATTTAATCATTAATGCATTTGTGTAACCTTTTATTAATTATTACAATGTTTGAATATTAGTGGTGGTACGATGGCTCATGGCCAGTAAAGGTTTTGTTAGTCTATTGGAAACTACCAGACCACAACTTTGACTGGCTAGTGTAATATCGTTTTTCACATTTGTATAATTGCTCCCATCGAAATGCAGAATGATCGGTATAGTAGCGAAGACATGGTATTCCTTATTTAAAAATAACCACACCAATTATTCAAATGAAAATAAACTGGAACCATCAATATTGAATGTGACTTGGCAGTAATGAAAGCTGTGCAGCATAGCTCCAGATCATTGTCATCCTGTTAACCGCCACATTTTCGTTGTCATAAAATCTGCTATTTTTCATGAAGAAAATTGACCTGCAGGATATATGAAACCAGTCATTGACTTTAGCAGTGGTCCTCTGGCCCACGGTCAGTGAAAATTGATTCGGACCAGTGATTTTTGCCAAATTTTTTCAATATAAATATTCTAATTTTGAAGTTTTCTGACCAGTAAATTCGAAAGTCTAATTTCGAAGACTGTGAAACCTATTAATACAACATGATTTTGGCAATCAATTTCAACCATGGGCAAAACAACCAAGTTATGGTTGCACTGTTTCCACACAGGCACTTGTGTAGTCAAAAATATGCTCGCTATGTACCTAAAATACCACAAGGCCGGACTCACTCCTACTACCCCTGTCACTTCAACCGATATTTCCTCTGTCAAAATGTCGATAGGACACAAATCGCCTACTGATTTGCATAGTGAAATGATTTTTCTTCAAGGAAAATCCGTTTTTTATATCTTCCTACATTCTACACCCCCATACTGACAGATAATCCTCCGATTTTGTTGATACACGACATATCGTAGGATGCAAAAGCGAAAGTGTCTTTCCGCCTTTTGGTCGTTCTCTGGTTTTATTATTATTTATTATTGCCTTACGAAACATACATGAGAAGTTCATATTTTGGCACCTTGTAATTTGAATTTGGAATTTCTAGTGTTTAGTATTTATATAAGATAAAACCAGAGTACGAACGAAAGGCGGAAAGACGTCACACGACCTATTTTTGCAGCCTACGATATGTCGTGTATCAACAAAATCGGAGGATTATCTGTCAGTATGGGGGTGTAGAAGGTAGGAAGATATAAAAAACGGATTTTCCTTGAAGAAAAATCATTTCACTACGCAAATCAGTAGGCGATTTGTGTTCTATCGACATTTTGACAGGGGAAATAGCGGTTGAAGTGACAGGGGTAGTAGGAGTGAGTCCGGCCTTGTGGTATTTTAGGTACATAGCGAGCATATTTTTGACTCTACACAAGCGCCCGTGGTTTCCAGTCCAAAATCCTGCAACTTGTAGAAAATTTTAAAAATTTCAAGTGAACAAACTCCTGACAAAGACTAGTTTTTTTTTTCACGTCTATGCGCGTCATCTGTCCAATGACAAATTAAATATTGTTGGTCATAGTGTATTTCTACTCTCTACTCTTTCAGAAGAATGATTATTTCTATGCATTCGGAAAGAACTGCTATTACCTTTAGCTAGGGCAACTGTCGATTCATTTGGATCTATTGTATACAAAATTCCCTCATATCTAATACCAGCTTTAGAAATAAGACTGATTTTACTGCCAAGATATGGTATCCCCCCACTCATATTTGCAAGGGAACACTAAAGTGGAAAACAAAGGTGGATGCCGATAGATTCTCTCTGCTTCATCCAAGGCCTATTTTCGAGGATTAAGATGGCGGATGTTTTGGTTCTGTCACGAGAGGGCGTTATTTCAAAAAAGTGTCCCCACAAATCTGTTATCTGCGCTTGCGCACTTCAGTCTAAAAATTTACTGCTAGTGAAATGGCGGCTCTCAATCCTCTTGATGAACTTCTGAATTGTTCTGTTGACGAACTAGCAATTAATGCTTTAGTTGGCAATCTAGAGGCCCGTCTTGCTTCCCCGTCCAGTAAGGAAGCGTCCAATTCGTTACCAGTAGGCTCAGTGAACAACAATCATATCGGCACAACAAGCATTTCTACAACGTCTTCAACTCAAATTTCCCAGTGCCCTGTTTCAGTATTCAACCCGGGTACAGGTGTTGGTAGCAATGGACAAGCTGCATCAGTTCACAAAAACTTTAATAATTCTCATAGCATTAGTGTTCAGTCTCCATCATCAAAGACAGATTCACAATTAATTGGTATTAATTCAATAATAAACACTGTAAATTCATCACAAACAAGCAATATAAATACACATGTTAATTCTATGCCAGTGCATAGAAGTTCACCAGTACCAGATCAAAATAGGAACCAATCCCCTCATTTAATCAGAACTGTCACAAACTCGCCAAATTTTCAAAATGCAAGGAATTCACCTGTCCCATCACCAAATCCTGCCATTTCTGTCAACTCACAAATAAAACAATTTTCAATTCAAAAGACTGAAAATAGTGCTATTCAAAACATAATTAGTGTAATTGGTGATCAAAAGCCATCATTTTCTCAAGGAAATTGCATTCTGTTGTCAACGTCTAGTCAACAAAATTCAGTTGTAGGACAAAATGTGTGCATTAAGCAGGAACCAGTGATAAGTTCACCTCAAGTATTTAAAAATGAAAATATTACAGTTTCTAGTGTGAAAAATGAACCAAGGACAGCAGCTATTCAGGCAGTGACTGGACCACAAAATAATATATCAGGAAATCATATAACTCATGCAACTAATGTTCATATTGTTAATGCCCCAATCAAAGGACAACCAGGTGTAATTACAGTGAAAACACCGGGACAACAACAAGTTGTGATGAGGTCACAAAATGTGTCAAATTCTGGACAAGTACAGGTTGTGAATGTTAGTGCTAATTCTCATCGACCACAAGGAATTGTGCAGGTTCCTCAAGGAAAACCACAACCAATGCGTTTTGCAGCAGTACCTACTCGTCATTCGCAAGTAAACATTGCTCCTAGACCTGGTGTAAGTTCACAAAGTTTCTTGCTGAATTTCCAATGTTTTATCATCTATATTAAATGTTAGGGATGCCATTTTACTTTACATACATTTGTATATTATAATTACAACTATGACTTACATCTTTTTATATATGTTTTATGAAATATAAATGATAAACTTGCCATGACAGGTCTATTCCTATTAGAAAGAATGAAGAACATTAATACATGTTACAATTTCCACCTATTACAGATGAACTGCTTCACAGTGAATATAAATATTTTTCTTCAAACATCACAATAGATGTATGTGCATGGTTTATATAACAATTATTCATGATATATTTTTCTACTATCAGGTATTACAAATAGTCCATACATATACAGTACTAAAAATGTATGTATGTTGGACGTTTCTCTGGATGTACCACTATTTTACTTAAAAGAAAAATCCCCCATGTTCCATAATGTTTATATATGTTGACAAAATTATGATTTTACAATTATATTTATTCTTGATCTCTTGAATTTAACAATTAATAATATACCCTCATCGTTCCTGTAGACATTTACATTTGTACATACAAGTAATTTGGGCCTTTTTTCCAATCTTTTGTCTTTTAGAATACTTGATAAAGTTATTCCAGAAATTGTCTTAATTGTCTTAACATTAAAGATGTGCTGTGTTGTTTTTGTTTTGTTTTTGTGTTCAGTGACATGAGATAAGAGGTAGTTGTTAATTTTGTTGATATTGGTGGAGTTTACAGTACATGGTCAAACTTTTGTAAGAATATTTTTATCATCACCCACAGATCTGCTCATCCCTGAAACTAGAAAGTTTCCATAGATAAGAGTTTAAATCTACATGTAACCTTATGGAACCATCCAGTATTTATTTTTTTTTTTTTTTTACAAATTCAGTTAATAGTTGAACTATGGGAACAAGTGTTTTTTATGACTTATTCAAGTTGTTTTTTAACACTGTTAAAAGTAGGGTTTATCTCCCTTTGCTACTTACCTGAATCTGCCTTTTTTGTATTCTTGAGGTATCTTTAGTAAATAACTTACTAATTCATATTCTAATAACAATTTTCTATTATATAAATATTAAACATCTTAATTTTGATGTATAATTAGAAATGGTGATTTTTAACATCTGATTAAATCACTTGTTAAAATGATTTTTAGATTTTTATTAGCAATTTATCAGCAAATACCCCAGTCAGTTTAGAGCCCAACAAACATCAACATTTTGACAAACAACATGTAATTTTAACAGAAAGATGAAATGACCTTTTGGGGAAATTGTAATAAAAAAGTCACATGCCTTCAAACTTCATGCCCATTTAAAAACCAGTTAAAAAAGGAAGAAAATGTAAAATTTTGGTATGATAAAAATTGATGCTAATTTTGAAAGTGAATGATATGAATAAAGATTTGTTTAATATATCAGACAAAAGTTTATATGTATTAAGATTCGTGTAATCACAAAAGTTTTCCTCTAGTCTATGCAAGATCATAGGTTATCAAATGAGAAGTCATTTTTATAAATTTCTCAAAAAATAAACCAAAAAACCCTCCAAAATCCTACGAAAATCACTGGTAAAAGTGATTCCACCAAAAGGAAATATATGGCAAGTATAACATTGTAGAAAATGTCGTGCCTATCAGTGTATGACCATTAACAATGCTATTTCTAAACCTCAAATCTTTATATAGCAATGTCGTGACTCTTAATAATAACAATATCACACACACTAATATTGTTACATAGTATTGATTTGGTCTTATTTTAAATGATTTCTGAATCAGATGTATTTGTATTGACGTTTGTTCAATGATAACATTTCATTGTAAACTTAATAGTAGAACTACCAATGTAAGTCATACACCAAAATATGTCAAAATAAATTGAGAATCATTATTTAGAATATTAAACTATTAACTTTGTCTTTGAACAAATGGAAGATTTGTTATAAAATTAGCAGAACAGCAAATTCTTCTGACCTCCATCTGCATACATGTATGTTAAATGATCTCTTAATTGTATGTCTCATCTAACACCCAAGTTTATGAAGAGGATGACTTAAAACTTCACTCTATCAGTCAGTTTTCAGGTATACAATGTACAATGCAGCTGAAGTTAAGGGGCTTTTTTGCCACAAAAGCCTTTACGTGAACCTCATCTTGTCTATGTTTATTTCAGGGAACTATAACACTGCCACCTGGTGTTCAAATACCTCCAGGGACTGTGTTGATGAGAAATGATCAAGGACAACTTATGTTTGTGCCAGCGTTACAACAGCCATCATCACAACCAAGCTCAACACCAGGACAGAGAATTCAGTATGTTAGGGTCAGTATTGACATGATGGTCTCATTCTCAATCAGATCAGTGTAACCACGGTATTTGCTATAAAAAA
>MJUT01016792.1:0-13744 GCA_002080005.1 Gigantidas platifrons
CAGCCAGAGGTAGCGTTTATATAACATTGTATACACCGAATGACAATAGAACTACAAAGACAGCCAGAGGTAGCGTTTATATAACATTGTATACACCGAATGACAATAGAACTACAAAGACAGCCAGAGGTAGTGTTTATATAACATTGTATAAACCGAATGACAATAGAACTACAAAGACAGTCAGAGGTTGCGTTTATATAACATTGTATACACCGTATGACAATAGAACTACAAAGACAGTCAGAGGTAACGTTTATATAACATTGTATACACCGAATGACAATAGAACTACAAAGACAGCCAGTGGTAGCGTTTATATAACATTGTATACACCGAATGACAATAGAACTACAAAGACATCCAGTGGTAGTGTTTATCCACGGAAGTAAAGAGTACATATCAACTACAGGTTAGAGACCATTTCACATTCATTTTAGGGTATGAGTTATTCTCATTGTTTAAGACTATATTTGACTGAAATGTAGAACAACAATATCATCGCTGTTCCTTTACTGTAACTTGTATATGTGCAAGGTTGGATAGTCTCCCTTGTTCATTTACATTTATATCCTGTCTTACTAATTTGTGTCTAAGTGTAAAGTTGGATAGTCTCCCTTGTTCATTTAAGTCCATATCATTTCTTACTACAGGCTGTTCCTTTACTGTAACTTGTATCTACGTGCAAGGTTGGATAGTCTCCCTTGTTCATTTACATCCATATCCTGTCTTACTAATTCATTTATCCTAATATTATGTCTAAAAAAAACCTTTTTGAAGCTTTCGAATTTTAACTATGGTATCTTCAAAGAAGTTCAAACATTTCTTAGCAGACTTTGATGTGGTCAACAAAGCACTACACCGAAGACGAACTCCACTACAAACCGGTGGTGAACTCCACTACAAACCGGTGGTGAACTCCACTACAAACCGGTGGTGTACTCCGGCATGGTAAGCAGTTTCTACTTCAAATGTGACACATATCATGTTACCCTTGTTACAAACCTAGCTGTGATTGAAGGGTCGGATTATGATTACGACAAACGGAACATATCCGTGGTCATGTTGGGGACCGTAACACTTTGGAAGCGAGAACTTCAGCTTAACCACTATGAACCCTTGGTCCAGTTTAAATGAGTGGTTCAGGTGGCTCAATGAGTTAGGTCGTTGGATATAACAGCTCATACAAGCCTATCACCAATACGGCGTGGGTTCGCGCTCAGCTTTGTAAATTACAAAAAAGGTTGCACTCGACTGGCAGCAGCAAGTGATAAAGTTTACCAGATGCTTGCCCAGGGTCGGTGGTTCTCTCCGTGTACTCCGGCTTCCTCCACCACTAAAACTGGTCGCCATGATATAGATGCAATATTGCTGAAAGTGACGTTAAACACCAAAAATTCAAATTCAAATTCAAATTCCAGTTTCAATGATAACATGATAGGAACCACAAGCTCTAGAATATCGGATCAACTGAGAGATGTATTATCTATGTGCAGGTGCTGCTGGAATGTTGCTATATATAAATGGAAAGATCACAATGAGAAAATTGAAATCATCTCTTTTGACGTAACATTTCGTCTTTACTCGACCCTCACTGTCAATTTCGAGGTGTTGGTCAAATTATGAATCAGACCTAGCTGTATATGTTATATCCTTTTTTCCAACTCAATAGGATAGATGTGATCAACAAAATCACCAAACCTAGAAGTATGTAATTAAAAACATTATCTGTTTGTTCGAATTCATCATCTAAAATATACAATTACAGTGTATGTTGAAACAAATAACTATGAGGCACCATACTTGTAAATCAAAATTGACTCAAGATTGAAGGACATGGATGAGATTATCACCGTCAAACACTAAGAAGTAATAGTTCATTAGAATTCGATTGTTTGTAATTAACATTCATCTATGACATGCTATGTACAGTGTTAGCTAGATTAGAAAGGAAACCATAGCTTCGCCATGGGAAATTATAATGTATTATGAATAGTTACCATAGGTATTTATATTTTACGACCAGAACCTGCAGTCAACAATGATTTAATTAGCTTTGATACTTATCAAAGTTAAAAATTAAAAAAAAATTAAAAAAAAGCACAACACACACACACAACAACGTCTGCTTCATAGAGTTTCACCATAGCTATTTGTTTGGACTATATATGTCTTGTATCTGATAATAAAATCATCAATACATTCTTTTCCGTTGGATGTCAGCCCATAATTTAGTCATTGCTATTGTATTAGAAAAATCATGAATTGACTTCATATGTCGTATAAATATACAATATTGATGTTGGATATATAATTTATTTGACGAGGCTGAGAAATGTAGTCTAAGATGAGATTTAGCGGATATTTCCCCCCGCTTCGTACCGAGTCAAATAATTTCCATATTTCCCATCAATAGACCAATATTGCATTCATTCTGCAATTCACGATGGTTTTTTTTAATTAACTCAAAAGTGCATCCTTACAATGCATTATCCCAATTGGGATCCTCACAATTTCGCGTAGTGATATACAATATTTTCTTACCAACAAAAATTCGCGTAGAAATAGTACCCGGAAGGAAGTGAAATACCTTTGATTTTAATGAAGATTTATTGATTAAAATGAGAAACCAGATTGAAATTGAGGGCTTAGAACCTGATATATATCTTTAATTTATCATCCTTCCCTCCCGCTATATATACCTGCTGACCCCATAAGCAAAACTCGTATCAAAGTCCACGTGAGCTGAACAGGACTTATCAACAGGCAGCTGGAGTTATCACCAAATTCTCCCAACATTTAGACGATAATTACTGTGAAGATGAAAAAAAGTAAATAAAATTCATCAACACCAGTAGCTAGTTAACATTTCATTTTTTAAACATAAATTAAATTAGTAACTGTCGTGTCAGCAATATCAACAAACATCGTCCTACAAAAATGCACTTGTCACAGTTCTTGATAACCTCTCCTGGAACTACTTTTTTTATACAAATGTACGTCACAATCGAGGTCATGACCTTTGTGTTTTCTAAACAGGAACGGAATTGGTAAACAAAACCGCAAATGAAAATGGGTGAATCCTGTTGCCGACTTTTATGTTTGTAAATAAAAAACCCAATGAATATCACCATTAAATGAAAAAATCAACATTCTTAACTTTTATTTATACCAAATACAAACAAATTCACAAATTTTACAAACACTAATTTAAAACTATTGTAAAGAAAACCCCCCCTTTTTCAAGCTGGTCCAAAGCAATAATTTCGTCTGCTAATTAAACAAAAACAAAACAAACAAAATGACCTCTGATAATTTTGAAGCACAAACAAGGAAACATTTTTTAATGAAATTTGGAGAGAAGGCAACACATGATGAAGAATGTGAAGCTTGGTCGGATGTAGATGAAAATGAATTGTTAAGTGCCACAAATGTTCCCTCTTGTAATTACTGGGATTTTTCTGAACCAAGAAAAAATCGCTATAACAGTTTAGCATGTGTACAGCAACAAGGTGTAGATGCCACTTTTAACAATTATACACCCAAAACTAATTATAAACAATCTGAAAACAAAAATACACACAACCTTGATCGATTCAAAAATATCACTGATGGAGATCTCGAAATATACATAAAAGAACAGGAGAACAGAAATACCAGTAGGAAAACAAAATCAGACGTTAAAATCTTTAAAACGTTTTTAACAAATATCCACGATGAGAATAGATGTATTGAGAACGTTCCGCATGTTGAGCTAGACCGCTATCTGGGGTTGTTTTTTGTAAGTGCACAAAAAGAGAAGTCCAAAAATGGAACATTGGAATATGAACCTTCATCACTGAAGTCTATTAGAGCTAGCATTCATCGATATCTAAAGGACAAGCAGTATGATGGCAGCATTATGGTTGATGATGAGTTTCATAAAAGTAGACAAGCTTTGAGAGCTAAATTTAAAGAGCTTAAATCTTTAGGAATGGGAAATAAGCCCAATGCCGCAGATCCATTAACGGATATAGAAATTAATAAATTTGATGATGACAATTTGTTGGGTGCAGACAACCCGCGTGCACTTCAAAATACTGTATATCTAAATAATAACTATCATTTTGGCCTTCGTGGCGTTACTGAACATTATAACTTGTGTTGGGGTGATATCACTTTAAAAGTGGACACAAATGGTGACGAGTATTTACAATACTGTAAAGAGAGACAAACAAAAACACGGCAAGGGGACAACATAGGTAATAAAAGGAAATCAGGACCTATTGCAATGGAAAACAAATCTGACAGAACAAGATGCCCTGTCTTGGCATATAAACTGTTTTCCCTGAAAAGACCTGAAAACATGAAAAAGACTGACTCCCCATTCTATATTCAGGCAACTATATTTCAAGATGACAATATTAAGTCAAACACCTTCTGGTACAAAAATATGCGACTTGGTGTCAAATCCATCAGCAAAATCATTAAAAGTATGGCTAAAGAATCGCTACCGGCGAGCAATAAGAAACTAACAGGACATAGTGCCAGGAAGGGTGCTATACAGAAACAAAAAGATGCAGGAATACAGGACACTGAAATTGTGCAAAGAACTGGACATAAAAATATTAACAGTCTTCTCTCATATTCAAGAACAAGCTTAGAGCAACAGAAAAAAACTTCAATAATGCTTTCGGACACCAACTATAATTCAGTTTTAAACAGTAATTCAACTACATACAATTCTCATTCGACAAATGAAACAACCGGTTCTAACAACACATGCAGTTCAAGTCAGAATGCAATATACAATGGCAATTTCAATTTCAAAAATCTTAACCCAGCAATGAGTGGACTTTTCACAAATGCGACTATTAACGGAGGACACTTTAATTTCTCATTCAATACTAATACCGGTACTAACACTAGTCAATAAAGTTTAGGGATCAAAAGGAAGAGAGTTCAAATGATTGATAGTGACAGTGATTAATGATTAAATTTATTAAGATAATGAAATATATGTATATTTAGATTGTTGATTACGAATACACATGATTATGATGATAGTGTTGACAATTTCTGAATCCAAATATTTAATTATAGTACATGTAGTACATTAGATGGATTTGATTTGATTTTTTGTGTTTTAACGCCACTTTCAGCAATATCTCAGCTACATGGCAACCAGTTTTAGTGGTGGAGGAAGCTAGAGTACCCGAAGAGAACAACGAACCATGGGCAAGCAACTGGTAAACTTTATCACTTGGGGCTGCGATTCGACTGCACCCTTTTTTGTAAGGCCCTGGAGAGTTCAAATCTAACATTTAGCTAGTTTAATCACACCATACTTTTGTTTACCTATCCAAAGTCACATGCTTTTACCAGTGGCTGTCATATTTTTTAAAACAACCACAGTACCAGAATTACTGTCAATTTTGATGCTATTATTGAATATTTTCGACAATTCATGTCTCACTCTCATCAGTACATAATGTAGCTAGAATCGAAAGATTAGGAAACCTAATTTTCAAATACTTTATTGGATAAAGCACAGTAGATCACATGTATTTGCATAATCCAATACAATCACAAAATTATCAATGCAAGGTAAAATGACTATTATTGTTGTTCTTCATCTTTTGTTAAACAATTGAAAAGTATCTAATCAGACAGGAAAGGTTTTAATACAGGAAATATTATTTGCATACAGATTTCAAAATCTCATATACCGTAACAGTATTCAGCCATCAAACTAGGTTAGGATTTGAACCTAAGACCTTCTCTTGCGCATGTACAGATGTACTTAATTGACGTAAGAGATGCTCTAACCTCTGAGCTACCTAGTTTTGTCTTATTTTGACATAATGAAATCCATGGCACAAATAGTATGTCCTTTTGTAATATCATGGGTCATAATTTAGCTAACAGGTTTGCAAACTGAAGAAGCGAAGGTATTGTATATACCTACATGTGATATTACTGGCTGTACTGTCAATTATTACCGGTACGTAAACATAAAAAGGTCCAGTCGACAATAGCCAATATGGTCAAAATTACATACATTGTATATCACTGTGTATTTGTAGCTGTCTTAGTTCGACATCAGGTGTTAATGGGTTCGGTGTTGATAGAAAATTAGGAACTATTAATTGTGCCAGATGAAAATCGGGAGAAAACTGATGAAATTGAGAAATATCTAGTTAACTATACGATTGATTGATTGGTGCTTAACGTCCAGCGATCAATTGTTCAGCAATATTCAGGTCCGACGAGAACATTTAAAATTAAAATTTAAAAGCCACGGGACTCGAAACAAGAAAATGTGATGGGTAGGGACGGATAATTTAGCCAGTGCAACAGGTCTCCTATGGACCACTCATCATGAGCAGATACACTGGGTTCTTTAACGTGCGTAGAGGGTGGCAATCTTTCAACACGTGACCTCGATTTTAAGTACGCGTACGTCTCATCCGAAGGACGGGTTGGTTGTAAATTTATACATCCCGCACAACCGACGGACGCCCCTTCAAGCCGAAGAACATCTCGGTCCCAATTCTATACCCCGGAGTTGACCACTTTAGAGGACTAGTGCCTCTAGGGCGGAGAAACCTGGTGCCTAGTCTACCCCGCACATGAAGAATAGTATCCAGTAAGCCATATGGTCACAGTAAAATTATGAACAAGATTTCGTGGTGACCTGCAGTGCAGGTATCTGATTATTTGACCACAGGCTATGCATTTACAAACATTTTTTAGGGTGGGGGTATATTTCCTAACAATAACCTTCATTTTCTCTTGCCATGGTGCGACAGCTGACACGTGGTAATCAAGTGTATTTATGTTTGCGAAAACAAGTCATTATTTGTGATTGTACGAGCAACTATAAACACCCAAGGTCATTCATCTACATAGATTTCAGCAATTTGATAAAACAAAACCTCGTGTATATAATGTAAGAGTTGTCAAACGATCCTGACACTACAAATCTTACCTGAAGCGACTAACAAATCTTCATTGGAAGAAAGCGCCATCTTGTGTGGAGTTGAACTTGCCGCGGTGCTTGAATATGATTTCATTTAAATTTTCATTATTTTAAATCATTGTCTGTGAACTGTGATTTTTTTTTGTTAAATTTTCATCAAGTTACGTTATAAAATCCACCATTTACTGAAATAAAGAATTGTATCTTTGCAAACTAACTTAGGAACTATGTTTTAAAGCGTATTTTGCCTAAAGTAGTGAGTGCGGATGCATATTTTGAATCATGTGATTTTTCCCGCGAAAATACAAATATCGAAACCTATAGATGTACAATATATCCGTGTTTATGTTTGATTTAATGATGATAAACATGTCATCTGAATGTGAATGTGATTGATACTAAAAATATCAGCCTGCTCGACATAATATGAAGTTTTTGACTCGTTCGCTTCGCTCACTCGCCAACAAACTTCATATTCTGGCTCGACAGGCTGATATTTTCCGTATCAATCAATTCACATCCAGATAACATATACATATTTTTTTCATAGATTACTTATATCGCATGTGTACGACGCTCATAAATGTACACACACTGTAAACATGTGAAAGCAACAGGTACACATCGACGACTCGAGCAAGTTGCAAGTAAACTAGGATCAGTAGATAAAACTGAAAATTTATTCATTTATTTCAACAACCCAAATGAATTGATTCACAGTAAAGAGTAGTTACTAACGCTGTCAAAGTCTCAGTTATTGGGATTTGTATGCACATTCAGTGTGTTGACATGGGGGACTGTCCCGTCGTCAAACAAGCAACTAATTTGGCTTGACATATCGTATTTATATTAGTGCGGTAAAAACGAACATCGGGATTGATACGACACGAAACATCAGAAGTGCTACTGGCTGCAGGGTTAGTGGATGTTGACGTATCTGACAACTGTACATGGTACCAAAGCATTTCTATGATTAGCTTCAGTGTTGCTGAGGAGATTTGATATCTTTTTGTGTCTTTCTTCACTCATTGCCGAGTGCCATATTTTTATAACCTGATATTTATATTATATATGTCCCTTCTACATTGTATTGTCATAATATATTTTCTAGCGCTGTGGTTTGGCAATCTTTTATTTGTGTCTAATTTGCAACTTTGTTTTCATTCGAGTGGAAAGTTTTCTTTCTCCCACTTTTGACGGAGAAACCAGACATTTGTTTAGAATCTTCAAGTGGAATGGTTCTTGGTGGCATTGTTGAAAATAATGGGACGCTATACTAAATACATTGTATCTCTTTCACCTTCAGTTTCATAAATATTTGGAATAACCTGGAGAACATCAGACATATTTTCTCCAGTTCTTGTTTTCGCTTGTTCGTTTAATTCCATATACTAGTATATTGCACCATCGGAAACTGTGCTTAAGTGTCGACATCCCCGCCTGAAATATTGTTGGGACATTTCCTCATCTGAAATATTTTTAAAATGTTTTTTCTACACTTTTTACATGGTATGAAATAAAACGATTTGGTGTCCTAGGCAGGAGATCACATATTCATGTAAAGTGGAAGTTGCGTTAAAGTAGATTGTAAATTATCGTGCATCTTATGCAAATATGAAATTCCCTTATCCTGACATTCTGGGGTTTAATGATTTAAAGGATGTGAAGCTAATAATAATCATCGGGGCTTTACCAAGGTTTCAATGGAACATTTGGATTTATTTTGATTAAAGAAAAAACAAATAAACCTGTCATATATAATTTGAAGAAAATGAAAATAAAGATATTAATGAGTGTCAACAAGGACCAGATAAGATTTTAATTACTATATTTAACTTCTATTGGAATATCAAATGATTAAAACCTGAATCGGTGCTGCAATGTTTAGCGTGTTCGCTTCGAATGCGGTCGATCGTGGGTTCGAGCACCGATCAGGTCAAACCAAAAGCTATAAAATATTTGTTTGTTGCTTCTCCGCTAAGCACGCAGCATTGAGGTGAAAGAGCAAAGAATGGTTGGCTCGAAATCAGGATTGGGGCAACATTGCTATCCGTGGACTGTTGTTTCAGTGAGCTAGCACTAAATAAATCCAACTAAGTGTGTTGGTCTAATACAAAGCGGACCTCATCATCATCTCATTGACAAATAACTTGTTCTCGCCATGATATAGTTGAAAAACTGTTGAGTTGGCGTTATAAAACAATCACTCACTCAATTGAATTAATATGCATTGAAGTCTATATATAATCTAGAGGATTATGCTTGGCTTCACCACTTAATATTTCTTCATATCGAAAATGCTAATCATTGATTGGTCAATTGCATAATATGATGTCACTAAAAATGGTTTATTGCATATATGTTGATGTTGTGTTGAGATAAATATAATAGTGAGTGATATTGTTTCTAGAATGAACAATATTTACATGATACTGTTTGCTGTGACCAGTAATGTGCGAATAAATTTTCCAAGTCGCATCATATTTCTCGACCTGTTATTAAAATTCAATTATAAAAGCTTGCAGCATGAAAATATTCAAACATTGATAATTTAGTCTGCACTTTGTTGTCTTATTTTTGCGTGTTATTTTTTGATAGATAAGTGCTAAGACTATATGACAGAAATAACTGCATAAAAACCTATTGAAAGTTTTATAAAGATCTGATAAAATGAAAGAGATTTTTCAAGAACTATCAGTTGTTGCATGTGAATCATTGTTATAACTGGAATTTCACAAAAATAAATATATAATCCTGATCGTCAACAGTAGAATTTCAGCAGATGAAACACTTGTTCCAACATACAAATTAAAAGATGCATTGGATAGACATTAGACATGTGATTAAGAGTGTGTAGATGGTACATTTATACATCTTTAATTTTTGATTTGACAGCAATCTTTACTCGGCAATTTCAAGATATATTGCATAGGATGACGATGAATTTATCAAACAGTCGCAGGAAATAAAGCATTAAAATGAAAAACATAAAATTCCACACTTTATATTATACAAACTTCTAATAATACTTAATACCTAAAAGGTTTCGTCCAGACCACAAACAGGTCAATTCACCTAAGGTGTTATATTCAAGGTTTTCTTTTACTGATTTCGAGGAATTATTTCTAATTGAAATCAGGAAGTTTGTACGAGAATGGACGTGATATATATCTAATTTTCATCTACTAAAATGAAAATTGGTATACTAAAACCCGTCAAAGATTTACTGTTGCTAAGTAATCATATCATCTTAGTATACATAACAGACGATTTTCATTTCCTGCGTTCTGTTGCATAATATTTAGATATGGTGTTATATACATATATGTATATACAAATGTTCGCTTAGAGAACTACTTCTCATGCGAAGACGAGCGTGTAATATTTGTGTCAGTCTTGGACCGTATAACAATATTTAGGTACATTATACATCATCATGTGATCAACTCTAAAAGTAAGCCTCTTGATAACTGGATCAACCTACGACAATACATATATAAACTAATGATCAAAACCTAGGTACAGATTCACTTCAACTCCAAATGATCACATACTATCACAAAAATGAATGACAACATAAACATGGACAGTACAGTAGCAGGGTCAATGCATACTAGTATCTAACACTATTGTCTGTACCTCTTTACGGCTTCTGGTTGTCTCGTTGGCGTCTTCAAACTTATTTACTATTGCTTGAATTACGACAAATATCCTTGCAATGGACTAATTTGTTATTTAACTAACTTAATACTTATCAGTTTTTCCATCATCAATAATCTTGATAAAATATAAATCCGGGGAAATCGAAAAAGTTCGAATTAAATTGTGGTTAATTTCGGATAATAAATCTTCAAAGACAAGCAATGGCTAATCTAAATGAACAGTTTAATGTGATGTATGAAGAAAAACAAGGTTTTTGTAAAATTGAATATCATTTTATTAAACAACCACTGATATCGATCTTTCCTCACTGACAATTGAATACAGCAAGAAGATGCCCGAGAAAAAATTGTTTAGAAAACGGGTATATTTTAAAAATAAAATGGTAGCTTTAACATCAGAGGCCATGCGATTTCACAACTTCTAAGATAAATGTAATTTTGACTGTAATAATCGATATTGTTTTGGTTTTTTGGGGGGGTTTTTTCCGCTTAAGATATAAATATCAATCGGGGAGGGTTGGGGTCCCATTAACGGAAATGTTATGCCTTTTTCAATGATCTAGATGCCCATGGATTTCTGCTATGGTCAGTTGAATTATCGACAATAAATGTTTGTAGTTTTTTTTTAATTTGATATCATTGTGTAGTCGCCGAGGATATCAACCACCCAGTACACAGTGTTTGTACTTTTCTGTTTAACTTGATACCATTATGTAGAGGTTTGGGCACGGACATTTACAGTTCATACATAATTGAATTAATATAAAAACTATGGTTTTATTGCTTTGGCCCTTTGGCCCTTCGTGTTACCAAAGACTTAAATTATTTGAGTTTCCAATATTTTGATATTTCGCATACCAAAAGAAGGTTATAACAGAAACGAGTTGTGCGTACTAAATGAGATATCTGGTTTTTATTTCATATTCTTTTCGACAAAATGTATATAAGAATTAAGGAATAACAATACTGTAGTTGAAGAGTTGGAGGTGTCAATTGTGGATTTGACGGTCGCAAATGCCGTTTTACTGGCGACGCGAAGCGGAGCCAGTAAAACAGATATTTGCGACCGTCAAATCCACAATTGACACCGACAACTCTTCAAATACAGTACTGTTATTCCTATTCTAATGAAATTATCCCAACGTGTCCACACTGGTTTGAAAACATACAAATAGAAGACAAAATATATGCACTTTTCAAATTACTTCCGCTAAAAAAATAGTAATGTAGTTGTTTAAGGATCCGCCATCTTGAAAACGTGAAATCCTACATGTCATATGTACAACAATACACAAAAATAATTAAAACGCCTACCTTGAAAACTTATTTTAGTTAAATTCTATCTGACTTGAAGCGTACACGAAGCCAAATAACGTCTGATCTTTATATTTTAAACTGGAAGTCTTCACTGATATGACGTCAAGTTTCCAATTGGTGCCGTGAAATTTTCAAGTATAATACAGTTATCTCCTAAATAGGCCGTCAGCGTCAAATTCATAGTCGGAAATATCTGGGTCAGCCATATTGTTTACAAACAAGTGCATTCGGCGTAGGAATATAGCATTCCTTCCAGGCCTGTCAACTGCAGATTTGACGGCTCTCGATAGCCAATGAAAATACGCGTTACATTATAATTGCATTACAATATAATATCTCCTGAAGATTCCATCCCCTACCTGTTTATATCAACAATTATGCCGTTGCGGTAATTTTATGTACTTTTTAATTATATGCATGATTTACTTAGATTTCTAATGTAACCTCGAATATTATGAATGTATTGTCATTTTTTCCTCAGAAATTTTATACACAAACATATAGGGGCCCGGGTGGCTCAATGAGTTAGGTCGTTGGATTTATCAACTCATACAAGCCTATCACCAATACGGCGTGGGTTCGCCCCCAGCTTTGTAAATTACAAATAAGGGTGCACTAGACTCGCAGCCGCAAGTGATAAAGTTTACCAGTTGCTTGCCCAGGGTCGGTGGTTCTCTCCGGGTACACCGGCTTCCTCCACCACTAAAACTGGTCGCCATGATATAGCTGAAATATTGCTGAAAGTGGCGTTAAAACACCAAAATTCAAATTCAAATTCACAAACATATATGATTCAAGTATTCCGTCAGTTGCGTACAGATGACACAGGGTGGAAGTGACAGTTATAGTTTGGTTCAAAGCTGACTATTGTTTCGTCAATACGCCTTACTTAATATTTGAATTAAATCATTAGCTTTGAACCAAGATGACATAGAGTGAAAAGTCATCGCTTATCAAGTAATAGCACACCAAATTTGCCAATAAAACAGGAAGGGACCGTCATGTTGGATATACAACTACCTATGCAATTAGTGCCTATCATCATTGATGTTGCGAGTTCGAATCGCGATCGGGACGAGGTGTACAAAATTATGTGATAAAGTTGGTCATTGACTTGTGACCGGTCGGTTGTTTTTTCTGGATGCTCTGGTTTCTTCAACCAATAAAAGTGACCGCCACGATATAACTGAAATATTGTTGAAAGTGGCGTTAACATCAAACAAACAAACAAATCAATAAAACAGGACATATAAATATTGTCCTATCGAAACATTTTGACGTCACTAAGGTCTATGCTTCTAATTTCAACAGTTTCCTATTTGACAAACATAAAACATAATGTATTATCATTATGTCCTGTCACTCAACCTAGGAGTTATTTGTAAACTTTCGTAGGTTCTAGTTATCGACTTCGATGTCGTAGGTTCTAGTTATCGACTTGGACTAATTCGATTCATTGACAAATACATATGTAGATATATACAAGATTTAACTATGTTATGTTATGTATCAATTTACCTATTTTAACTATGTTATGTTATGTATCAGTTTACCTATTTTAACTATGTTATGTTATGTATCAGGTTACCTATTTTAACTATGTTATGTTATGTATCAGTTTACCTATTTTAACTATGTTATGTTATGTATCAGTTTACCTATTTTAACTATGTTATGTTATGTATCAGTTTACCTATTTTAACTATGTTATGTTATGTATCAGGTTACCTATTTTAACTATGTTATGTTATGTACCAGGTTACCTATTTTAACAATGTTATGTTATGTATCAGTTTACCTATTT
>MJUT01016792.1:25359-35442 GCA_002080005.1 Gigantidas platifrons
GCTATCTATGTCAACAGGATAGACAAAATCAACTAGGGCTATCTATGTCAACAGGATAGACAAAATCAACTAGGGCTATCTATGTCAACAGGATAGACAAAATCAACTAGGGCTATCTATGTCAACAGGATAGACAAAATCAACTAGGGCTATATATGTCAACAGGATAGACAAAATCAACTAGGGCTATCTATGTCAACAGGATAGACAAAATCAACTAGGGATATCTATGTCAACAGGATAGACAAAATCAACTAGGGCTATCTATGTCAACATGATAGACAAACTCAACTAGGGCTATCTATGTCAACAGGATAGACAAAATCAACTAGGGCTATCTATGTCAACAGGATAGACAAAATCAACTAGGGATATCTATGTCAACAGGATAGACAAAATCGACTAGGGCTATCTATGTCAACAGGATAGACAAAATCAACTAGGGCTATCTATGTCAACAGGATAGACAAAATCAACTAGGGCTAGCTATGTCAACAGGATAGACAAAATCAACTAGGGCTATTTATGTCAACAGGATAGACAAAATCAACTAGGGCTATCTATGTCAACAGGATAGACAAAATCAACTAGGACTATCTATGTCAACAGGATAGACAAAATCAACTATGGCTATCTATGTCAACAGGATAGACAAAATCAACTAGGGCTATCTATGTCAACAGGATAGACAAACTCAACTAGGGCTATCTATGTCAACAGGATAGACAAAATCAACTAGGGCTATCTATGTCTTGTGGAGATCGATCTTAGCTTAACAAATGTTTATATGGAGAAAAAACCATATATCTAACACAATACAGAACACAAACTATTGAGCAACACAAACGAACTTCTCTAACAAATCAAGGGTACTTTAGAAGTGTAAGCAGGTATTTGCTCCACTATTGTAAGTTTGTCTCTAGCCTTTTGTGAGGGAGCATGTACTAGATACAACATTTTTATAGCGTTTTTCCTTTTACCTGTGCAAGGTCGGAATTTTTGACCGAGTACACACAATTTCTGAAAGAACTGAAATTACAGCAACGATATCACCTAGACAGTGGCATATGATACATAATCCTTATAAATGTTGATCGTATCTGCCAAAATTAATATTATAAACATGTTGGGCTAATGGAGGGAAAGTTCGATAAAAATCCTATTTCGTGTTTTGCCGAAGTATTTTGCAATCCAATGAAACTATTGCGATATGTGTTGAAAGATGTGATGAACGTTTGTGTATGTCCTTAGTTCAATAGTGATAAGTACACGACCTTCCATTCAGTATTGTGACGTTTGAGTGATTAGTTTCCTAGTATCTGTCGGGTAACTCAACATCTTATTTTACTTTCGACGTCATGTCATTACTGTAAAGGACATAACAGACAACTACACTACAGGGAAAACTTCTGTTACGTACACCTTCTGTACATGGACGTAGAGAAGTTGAATGGTTGTTCTGAGATGTCATTTAATGGTGACACTAGTGAAGCAGGAACTGTGTACTCTTCCGCAGCATCCGAGTTCATCATTGTTTATAGTGAGGTTCGTGTGACTCAATATTCAGTTTTCTGAGTAGTGTTTTGAAGATCATTGTGTGTTATCTACTTTTTCTTTTGGTCATTGCATTGTCCGTCGACTTATGGCTTCTGATTATCCATTGTCTGTCCGTCGACTTATGGCTTCTGATTATTCATTGTCTGTCCGTCGACTTATGGCTTCTGATTATTCATTGTCTGTCCGTCGACTTATGGCTTCTGATTATCCATTGTCTGTCCGTCGACTTATGGCTTCTGATTATCCATTGTCTGTCCGTCGACTTATGGCTTCTGATTATCCATTTGATGTCTTCAAGCTTGTCTTAAATGTGTTGAGAGAAGTACTCACATCACATAATCGCCATGCAATCCTTAATTCTGTATTTATGATTTCCTGTCATATTAACTTTTCTTGTACCATGTTCATATGCTATTTTTGAAATAATTCCAATCGTGTATCTTACAAGAAGCAAAGTTAAATCACTTTGATATTAAAAAAAAATAATAATAATGGTGATGTACACGGATACTCAAAAGATTTAGCGTTTGTCTGCTTTGTAAGACCGGAAATAATTATCTTCAAACATTCATCATTAAAGTAATAAAGTTCCTTTCAGTACAGTTTGTATAGGATCTTTGAATAAAAACTAGCTCCCACGTGATGCCTAATCTTTATTAAATAATATGTTAGATGATGCATTTCAGGAAAGTTGGGAAATGGTAAAGGTTTCCTGGCTACCAATTTGTGAAGAACTTTAAAGGTAAACTATGTCTGACATTAATTTAAAACATACCACATCATGACATTTTGAAAGTAATTATTTCCTTCTTTGTGGAAATTTGAGAAAAAAAACCTTCCGCTGTTATGTTCAATTAGTTACCCAATTACAGCATAATTAGCCAGAAAATATTATTGAAATATCGATGTCAGAGTTTTACTATTTACAAAGTACACGCATTTCTTGCTTCTATAAATACTCTATGATATAACTAAGCATCAGTGTTTGTATATCGGGGATAATTCGTAGAAATATAATGATGGAAGCCAAGCTAATTGTATCAATTCCTTTTGCTTGAAATATCATGTGGTCAAATTAAGATTTTGACGTAAGATAATTACATTATACACTCCAATGTATGGATTAATGATGACCAACGAAGAAAGAAAAGTTTGATGACACCAAAGGAGTGATCAGAAGCTGTCAATCAGAAAAGGGCATGCAATACAGTGACCAAATGAAAAAGGGCATGCAATACAGTGGCCAAATGAAAAAGGGCATGCAATACAGTGGCCAAATGAAAAAAGACATGCAATACAGTGGCCAAATGAAAAAGGACATGCAATACAGTGGCCAAATGAAAAAGGGCATGCAATACAGTGGCCAAATGAAAAATGACATGCAATACAGTGGCCAAATGAAAAAGGACATGCAATACAGTGGCCAAATGAAAAAAGACATGCAATACAGTGGCCAAATGAAAAATGACATGCAATACAGTGGCCAAATGAAAAAGGACATTCAATGATTTACAAAGCACAACACAGAAAACTAAAGGTTGAGCAGCACGAATCCTACAAAAGTTGAACTCAGGTGCTCCGGAGGAGAGACAGCTGCTTCCCCATTAGTTGCACCAATCGTGTTACTCATGTGATGAGTCGTGACTGAGGTAAGAACTGATTTTAGTCGGGTCCTGATTGGACGCAATGGCGAATACAATACCATTCTATTCAAAATAAATCAATTTAACATATAATAACTCGAAAGGATGTAAATAGTTCTTAGTTGAGTGTATGCGATTCTATTTTGGCAACACTCACAATATCACATGATGTTGTGGATACGTTTGTATTTCTTTAGGGTAATATTTCTGCTGCAAGATGTGCATAACCTAACATAATTCTTTCTCTTTTATTGTGGCAATTCGTGTACAAACGTTGTGCATATACATTTTCTTCTTTACATCTCATATACATGTATACTGTTCTCATAGCATGATTAAAAATCTAGGAATTAATCATCTTTTGCGATTAATTTTTAATAACCAGATGTTGCTTTGTGATGCTATTAGATACAACATAATCTTCACATACAAACAAATGTCTAATACTTGATTATGATTATGAACGATAACGCACGTCTAAATAAACAATCAAAACATGGAATTATTACAATAATAAGATTCCATATCATTCGAATTAATACATTGTAGGGCAAAAATGGATGATACCAAACTGGTAATTAGAAGTCGAAGGACAAACAATAACACGACCAAAAGAACCCAGTGGTGATGCAGTTCCTGCTTCAATGGTGGAACCCGTCGTCTATGTACTGAACATACGCCTACAGTGGCCATGTGAATAGAAAATGATATATCCCGATATGAATATACCAACGGGGTAATAAGGATCCGTAAATTATAGAAGTAAAGACAACGCAATGACCCAGAGAAAGACGATAAAAACAAAGACAAGACACTATACAGAAAGCTATATATTAAAGAACACGAACCCACTAAAAACTGAGAGTGATGAACTCATGCGTTCCGAAAGGGCAAGAAATTCGTTACCGCTCCATTACTGGACCCGTTGTGGTACTCTTATTAAAATCAGAGGAATTATGACATATCTTTTCAGTGCTTTGTTAGTTTTATTTGCTTTGTTTGTAGTCATTATGTGTCTTGTGTCAAGTATTGCCTGTTATTCACGATTGTCCATTCTTGATTCCTCTTCGGTTTCTTTTCTAACGTGTATATATTCGACAAAATAGTTGATATAGCATGCGGGCAAGAATTAAACAAATGTTTTAGACAAAATACAAAGAAATAAAATGAAAAACAAAAATTACCACATGTCGGAATAAATTCCAAAATCTAACTGAAAAATCGTAAGAACAAAGGTAAAATCGCTATCCTTAACACATAAATACATGACGACTAATTTTCCTGGCTTGGTACTAGAACTCCTAGTCATATGGCTAATAATCTGACGTACATTCACGCTTACCTTAAATATTAAAGTGTTAAGACAACTTCACAAGACTAAATGCTAATGTCCTGTCATTCAATCTTGTAATCAAAATATAAATAATAACAACTGTTAGTGACGAAAATCATAAATAATAACAACTGTTAGTGACGAAAATTATAAATAATAACAACTGTTAGTGACGAAAATTATAAATAACCTAATATTCATTTGATACCTATTTTCGTGCTATGCTTTGCCATACAACCGCAGCACGAATAACAGCTGCCACGAAAAATTGGCAGAAATTAGTAAAATAACAAAACCTTGAATGCAAGTATCAATTAATTATATATTTAGAATCAATGACGGAAGACATATAGCAATGAAAATGAATGGATTTACAGTATACCACTATAAGAGAAATTAGACTCGTCTCATTGAAAATAAATGATTTTAAATCATTCTGATATAGGCTGTTTTATTGTGTTTGAGAAAGAGCATCTTTGACCAATAGGCTGCTAAATTCAATTTCGTCTTCTCATAGAAAGTCTTTCAGTGAAAAGACAATAATATAAGTGTCACATCTTGTCGACACCCTTGAGATGTTTATTTCTACAATGATGTACGAGTGGTAATATTGGCATTTCTAAAGACGTATAAAGTCTAATTAATTTTGTATGGATGCTAATAGATTCTAAATGTGTTTTATGTGAACAAGTAGACAATGTTTAATGGAATATATATTTGTTTTTATTCTTGTAATTCATGACATTTTGCTGTAAAAAGTTCCATTAAAACAACACTTCCTCCTCGGATATCCTTACATAAGCAGTGCTTTATACTGTTTTGTTTATATTGATAAAACATATATCAGATATTGAGGGTATGTAAATTGTCGTATAGTATAAAATTTATTTGTGCGAGTCTTCGAAATGGGCATAAAAGCGAGATTTGAACGAGGTTTTCTGGTCTGTATATTTTATTTTACCGATAATGTTCCTTCATTGTGTTTATCCTGCAATGTCTAAAAGTCAAAATTAACTGGCACATTTTACTAAAAAGAACAGAAACAAGCAGCATTTCAACAGTTATCAATTGTATGCTCTGTTATGTTCGTGCAATTGAATGTTACTGTTCGTAACAGTTCATTCTACATAATTCGGGTACCAGTAAAATGTTATTTATATAGCTGACGTAAAAAACAAAATTGATTCGTATACTTATGATGTACATCAAATGAAATGATTGAATGATACTAACACGTAGTTCTATGTGTACTAAACCATTTAACAAAATAATACGTACTTGTAAGGGGATAAGACCATTGCGATTTAAGGTAATACTAATCTACCAATTGGAATGGTATGTGTAAGTAGATGGTATCTGAGTGTGGATAGGTTGATATCGTAAAATATCAGCCGTTAGCCAGAATGTGAAGCTTGATGGCGAGTGAGCGAGCTAATATTATACAATTATCAAATTATCAACCTTGTAAGAGTGTAATATGATGGATTGTCTCCCAGAGAAAGATTATGTCTGAGGGCGGCATAAACTTCCGAGGAGAGATCATCCGTCATATAACATTCTTACAAGGTTGATAATTGTTTATTACATCGAATATCTTTTACATCCAGCAAGCGATTTATTTCCTCGTCTGCCTGACGAGCAAACCTTTCATTCACCGCCATGCTGTTGTGTAACAAGGGAAGTAACCGGATTTAAAAACACGTGAGGCATACAAGGGGACTCCTATGTGGGGTTTTCTCGCGGGCGGATAATATAACCATGCGACCGTCCAACGGTTGATCGAACGGAATGTCAAATGCCATGTATGTAATAATCTACAATATCAAAGTTATTCACATTCAGATGCCATTTTTATCATCTTTCAAAAATCTATTTTCGACAAGACTCAGTTTTCATTTCCAAGTTTTCATAATTTTGCGGGAAATGTCTTGCCTAGCAACTAGCATTGTCATATTCGCCCGCAGATACTCTTTTTGGCTATATATGTTATGCAAGATATTTCCATCAAATTCAAAAACAAAAATAAGTTTCTGAATTCACAAACAGCAGAAGTCATATATCTGACCATTGCAGTAAAACAAAGGTAACATGGTTTAATAGATATATGTGTTATTGAAATTTACAATTTCTAAATAATGAAAGTATTATTAAAACTGGGGTTCTCCTCCCTCAGGCATAGGTGACCTCAGCCGATTTTGGCGATCCTATTTAGGCCCTTTGGTTTACATTCTCGCAAAACTTTTTTAAATTATTTGCCTTTCCAACCTTTTGATTTTGAGCGTACCTGATGAAGGTTATTCCAGAAACGCGATGTGTGCACTAAATTTGATATCTACGTTTTATTAAATGTTTATTAAATGTTTTTAAATTTTATAAACACAATGCAGTCAATAATACGCCATATAATATATTTCCTATAACAGTATTAAATACAGAATAGACATATATTTTGCAATGCAAACATTTGGAGTCTATAGAAAATGAATATGTATATACGAAAAATATTTCGACTGAAGTGGGGTTTTTTTTGGCGACTGAGCGTTGATGGGCACACAAATAATATTGAGTGTGCATCATCAGTAAAAATCTAAGTATCATGTTGATAGGATATAATAGATATAGTTTTAGACCATACAAGCTGTATTAAACTTTGTTCTTCAAATTACTTTAAGTAAATTGTCCAAGCCAGTCTAGGTCATTTGGCGTTCGACGTTATCATGTTCATTCATAACCCAGTTCGAGGAAGACTTCATACAGGGGCTTTTCATAAAATCAAAAAGAAGTTAGCCCGATCCTTTAATTTCACATTCCCCTATATAGATGATGTCCTTTCACTAAATAATTCTAGGTTTGGTGATTTTGTTGATCGCATATATCCCATTGAGCTTGAAATAAAGGATATCACATATACAGATAGGTCTGCTTCATACCTAGACCTACACGATCGAAATTGACAGTGAAGGGCGAATAAGAACGTAACATTACGACAATTTTCCCATATGAACTTTCCATTTATATAGAGCAACATTCCAGCGGCGTCTGCAAGTGGAATATATATCTCTCAGTTGGTTTGTGTGTGTGTGTGTGTGTGTGTGTGTGTGTGTGTGCGTGCGTGCGTGCGTGCGTGCGTGCGTGTGGGTGGGTGGGGTGTTACAATACGAAAAGCATGACATTGGATCAGAGTGGGTGTCATGTTAGGATAGTGCTATTCTCCTTGTACGTCAAAGATCTCTTGTGTAGATTTTTAAAAAGAACAGGCACGCTGTAGCCCCTACATAAGGCTAAATTTAATTTACTATGGTCTTACTATTTTAGAAATATATTTTGCACCTAGTCTGAGGTTCTTTTACCATAGTTACTTTGATTTATAGTTATGATATTGGTACGTGTTCACTTGGATATCAAAGGAGATTCATTATTTATTGTGCATTCAGTTCTTTTCTGTTTGAAGAGTTTATTTACAAAGACAAGACATCGTATCCTATCTATATTGTTCTCCATTGCAATAGGTCCTGATTTTTGAATATTTGTAGTGGTGCCTGCCTGGCGTGTTTTTGTTTGTCCTTCACAACTATATTACAGATATCCATCTCCATTTGTATCCACCTTCAATGAAATATGTCCCCAAAGTAAATTGTAGTATTCTGTAACTCCTTGGCAGTCCAAAATGGTTATTGTTATTTATATAAACAGTATTTATCAATGCACGAGGATTACCTAACCTCATTACATTCTCACATAATAACTAGTTAAGGTTATCATCGCTTAATGGTTCAGAAGCATTTTGTTTTCTCCTAGATTATTTTTTTGAAGTCCATGCTCAAGGTTTGACGGCCCTTGTACAATTTACCATCACTCATTATGTTGAATTTGTACTGCTTATCCTTTATGTAGCGATTAATGCTTTGTTTGTATAGATTTTAATGAGATAAGTTCATACTCAAATGTTGGTCGATCTTTAGTTTTCTATGTAATGTTTTGTAAATCCTTGTTTGTCCTTTTGTCTTTTTTTATTTTGCACATTTTGGTGTCTGTCCTTCTTTGATTTACAGATTCTGGTTACTACTTGGTATATTCTGGTTACCCATTTGGTATCTTCTGATTACTACTTGGTATCTTCTGGTTACCCATTTGGTATCTTCTGGTTACTACTTGGTATCTTCTGGTTACCCATTTGGTATCTTCTGATTACTACTTCGTATCTTCAAACATTTTTTTATTTGTGGCCATTAGATTAAGAACTTTGTAAAACAAATGTTGGTCTGAAATGTCGTATTTAAATTTTGGGTGTTTTGAGAGCATTTGAACAATATCATGGTTACATCTCTTTATTTGAGATATCAATATATTAAGTCCATGACGATTGTTTATGAATTATGCTTAATTTTATCATTGGAATGACGTTATCAAATGTTCGCCATTTCAGCTTCACTGTCGATACATCACATCCTGTAGTATCCGTATTTTTGTTTAACACATTAACTGAATACAAACAGGAAAATGCTAACAGCGGGTCGTCTTGACAGTCACGTCTAACTAACGTAAATTATCAACACAACGGATAGATCATAAACGTGAACTTTGTATGGAAGTTCACTATTCACGTGATATCATTTGTTGTTTCCTGTTTTCTATTATGAGATTTATTAATCCTTACATAGATAGACCCTATTGTACATCAAATGTTTCCGAATCATAGTAAAATGTTAATCTATTCATTACATCGTCAGTCGACAAACTTGATTAATAGGTCGTTAATACATTTTGTATTTCAATTGATCATCACATCAATAATATAACATAAGTCATAGAAACGTGAACTGTGCAATTACTTGAAGACTACGAGCCCGAAGCATAATAAAAGAAATCAGTCATAGACGTCACTTTATCTCAAACGTGTCTTGTTTCGAACGTCAATAATCAGCTACTTGTAATGAAGTTAACATTAACATCAATAATTAGCTACGGGTATTCAGTTAACATTAACATCAATAATCAGCTACGTGTAATAAGTTAACATTAACATCAATAATCAGATTCGTGTACTAAGTTAACATTAACATCAATAATCAGCTACGTGTACTAAGTTAACATTAACATAAATAATTAGATACGTGTAATAAGTTAACATTAACATCAATAATCAGCTACGTGTACTAAGTTAACATTAACATCAATAATTAGATACGTGTAATAAGTTAACATTAACATCAATAATCAGATGCGTGTACTAAATTAACATTAACATCAATAATCAGATTCGTGTACTAAGTTAACGTTAACATCAATAATCAGATGCGTGTACTAAGTTAACATTAACATAAATAATCAGATACGTGTACTAAGTTAACATTAACATCAATAATCAGATACGTGTACTAAGTTGACATTAACATCAACCATTAGATACGTGTACTAAGTTAACATTAACATCAATAATCAGATGCGTGTACTAAGTTAACATTAACATCAATAATCAGATTCGTGTACTAAGTTAAAATTAACATCAATAATCAGATTCGTGTACTAAGTTAACATTAACATCAATAA
>MJUT01016793.1:1372-21552 GCA_002080005.1 Gigantidas platifrons
AGATGTCTTCCCGCGGACTGTTGTTTCAATGAGCTACCACTATTAAAAGCTGACTAAGAGGACATCTATTTCATCTATCAATGCAATTTGTTTTCGTCATAATATGTATGTTTTGTATATCGTTATTTGTCCTTTTGTACTTTTTCTTTTGGTCATTGTTTTGTCTATTCTCCTTCGATATACGGATTCTGATTACCCTTTGGTATCTTACGGATTCTGATTGCCCTTTGGTATCTTACGGATTCTTATTACCCTCTTGGTATCTTACGGATTCTGATTACCCTTTGGTATCTTACGGATTCTGATTACCCTTTGGTATTTTACGGATTCTGATTGCCCTTTGGTATCTTACGGTTTCTGATTACCCTTTGGTATCTTACGGATTCTGATTACCCTTTGGTCCCTTACGGATTCTGATTACCTCCCTTTGGTATCTTACGGATTCTGATTACCCTTTGGTATCTTACGGATTCTGATTACCCTTTGGTATCTTACGGATTCTGATTGCCCTTTGTTATCTTCAAGCTCTTCGTATCTCATTTAGCATTAAACAATAAGCACTTGTTCCTTGTTCTTGTCGATATTGTAGTGTCTATTCTTCATTGATTTAAGACTTTGAGTTACCCCTTTGAGTTACCCCCCTTTACTATCTTCAAACGTTTCGTCATATATAGGAGTTTCTAACCCAATTTCAATTATTTACAAATGTCTTCCTTTGGTTCCCTTTTTGGTATAAAGCAAAATAACATTTCATAGCATACTTCAGATATCCCCTCTGCGTCACATCATCTAATTTCAGTCTGACTGAGGTTATAACTTGCTCCTACAAACTAATACAGACGGATTGTATTGGGGATTAGCAAGGAACCATGAATTAAATTTGTTATGGGGAATTGTTTACCCAATTCATGCCATAGCTTATTTATTTCATTAGGAATATGGGAAATAAATGGGTTATATCTGTCCCTAAAGAATTGATTATGAAATATTAATTCTGAGCAGACGTCACATATATTGGAGCCTCTCCATATCAACATTATCAAAATTAAAACGCATTATTATGCAATTAAGCATGCATTTAATTCTCTTTATACGATCAAAAAACAGCTGTATGTTAAATTAAATGCCATGTTAGCAGAATGTGGTTGAATCATGTAGCATCAGAAACTATGTGTGTTGCAACCCCTGGTTGATGAAGAAAGGTTATGTTATGGAAGTACGTGCATGGCTTTGCTTAACCTAACATTGCAACGTGAACATGTGCACGGTATCATTAAACTACACAATAGGATTTGGTAATAAGCCAAACCATAAAGAGTTACCAAATGTATCTTATATTATAGGTATATATTACTAGAAAACTAAATATCTTATATTATAGGTATATATTACTAGAAAACTAAATATCTTATATTATAGGTATATATTACTAGAAAACTAAATGTACAAATGAAAATGACACAAAACATTGATGTTAGTCCAACTAATTACTTTTTTTCAACGCACGTCATAAACCAATCACTGATAATGCACAATTTTCAATACATGTCTTAGTTATGCTAAATTTATCTTAATGTACGTAATAGAGTGTTTGAAAAGGTATAGTTTTCTAACTATTTATCAGAAAGGGAACCTTTTTAGATATATTTAAACAAAATATGGGAAACTCGGAGATTGGCGACCAATTTGAAAACTGGCAATTGTAATGCCTAATCCAAAAACAACACAAGACCATTATAAACCGTCGTTAATTTAACCCCTCGATGTCGCTCGAGATTAAATTCGATTATAAAGGCCCAGCCCATGGTTAAATGAATATAACACAATGGCTGCCATGGATTATTTCTTAAATAAACTAACTTATTAAGTAGCCAACCTAGACTTACCCTGCAAATAGTACTAAAAGTGTCAAACACAATATGTGAAAATACTTATGGAAAAATCAAACCTTTTGTATACAAATACGGAATCATTTACAAACTTAAATATTAATGTGGATAAAATAATATCTTTTGACAAACCGCAAAATCTTCAATGTTAAATCATAACCCTACTCTTAATTGTTAACTTAAATATGTAACATGTCTGATAGAAATCTGTTGATAATCCAGCAACACTTTACGTCAATTATATCATACAAATCTTAATATCTAAAGATGATGATAGAGCTCCATTTGCGACTGTCTCCGGACAACAAGTTGCTTCTTTTCATCGTCAATATGTGAGCTTATTTTTACTTGAGATGTCAAAACCTTACTGCTTGCTCTCAAATCAAATTTCTTTCTTCAAATTATTAATTTAACCTCTAGATTTTCTCAAGCTTTCTTTCGTGATTATTGGTAATTGAAAATAGTAAAAGTCAAAAGCTTATTAATTTATAAAAGACTTGTGGCTTTGGAAAGGAAATAATTTAGCTGTGGATGCCAATCACGAAGGTGTCAAGGACATCACAGTGGTGGACCAGGAAGGATATCCTAATAGTTGTTTCATTCTTTGTATGGATTTTAAGCATTGTATGGTAATATATATATATTGTAACTTTGGCAGTTAGTTGTGACCCGTCAAATATTAATTAATTTCATGGTACAATGTATTTATTCTTTAGTTGACACATGTCATTGTTTAAATCTATAACTCGTAAGAAATATGTGTAGTTATCCTATGCCGTGAAAAGAAAACTTAAAGAGTGATGAAACTAATTGAATCCCGCCACTTTTTATTGAAGTGCCTGTACCAAGAGAGGAATGTGAGTGGTCATGGATTTGTGTGAGCGGTATATCAATTTTGTCTCATGCAATTTGATATGCGATTTTGAAAATGTTCCGACAGTGTACTATTTATTTTTTTCATTCCGTTTCAACAAAGATCAACAAAATGACCAACAATATCGCACCTCAAATAATTAAACACAAAAACCACAGGACAAGAACACACATGTGGCGGGTTAAAGTGGCTAATGGGATCCCACACCTCCTATCTATCCCCAACAACAATACAGATATAAACAAACAATAAAAAGCAAGCATTTCATTACATTATTTTAAACGATAGGACATATGTAGAGATATTCTGTACAGTCGACATATGTAGAGATATTCTGTACAGTCGACATATGTAGAGATATTCTGTACAGTCGACACTATTTACATACTTATCTTTTTCCTCTTTTAGTTCTGACATTTGTTTTCTTCATGATTTTTATTTAATGTTTTTTTTAGTTTCTAGTATTATTTTATTGTTCTCTTCACTTAATAATTTTTTAGTGATATTAATTGTTTTTTTTTCACAAATGCCTTATGGAATCTTAATTCGTTTTTTTTTATTTTCAATGTTTAATTGAAAATTTTACGCCAATATATTGCCGATATATTACAAAAATGGAGTTAATTGTAATATAGCCTGATTGATTTGAATGCGTGAATTGAGTGAATCAATGCCGTGATAGAACGATACATATTAATTTACACATGGCTATTGTCGGACAAATTATGGCCATCATTCCTAAATGATTTGATGTTTATATTACAGGACCGTTATGCATACAAACAATAAAATGTGTTTTATTTCTTTGATCGGAATTAATGGTGAAGATAGCCATCCATTGACTTTTGTAAATTGTCGTCTTCAGGTGACGTAGTGTCGAAGGAACGCGGGTGATATTGACGCATGCTGGGTACTGATTTATTTCACGATTTTGTTTAGCATTTTACTTTTTTGAGTAGCTAATTTTAGAAGCCACGAAACTGAGAAATGTCAGTAACTTAATTTCAACGCAGTTTATTTAACTATGTAAAACAAAACTGTATCACCGAGTTTTTAGTCTGTTTAAACGGTCGGAAAAGAAAACTACATACTGCGTTGTGTCAAATTGAAGTGGGCCTGCAAGATTGTTTTTTTTCTATTTGCAACCTTAATTTCCCAATGCCATATCTTTCATTTGCATCGTTTAGATATACGGATTATTCGCGTGTCTTGGATGATGTAACACGAACTTCTCTCTCGATCATTGTTTATACCAGCAGTGTAATCTGGGTGCATTTTGTTAGATGCCTTCGGAATTTTGTTAGTGTCAACCGGTAGATGAATGGGAGCTGAACGATCGCAGGCGATGTGAGACATCATTGTCTTGTTCAACTGACAAAATAAACACCAGATAAACACCATTTGTTACTAACAATGTAGGGGCAAATTTAACAAAGCAACTCAGCATCCCATTATAAACAAAGATGGTGATCATGTAATGCTAAATCTCCGTAGAGAAAGTCAGGTTTATGTGACATAGCTAGACAATAGTTGATTTTGTTGTGACATGCATTTCCTGTATCACTATCATAAGTTAGATTTTTTACTATTAGAAACGAGATAATTCATGGAAGTCATAGTTTGTATAACGTTTTAACAAGAGTAGCATTATTTTCGCTGAATTTTATAACTCGCTATCGCTCGGTATAATTTGTTCATGATAATAATGTTATCCATGTTAAAACTACACTCTGCAAAAAAAGGAAACGCATAAGGGAATCTTAGGTATTTTAATATATGTATTTTAAATCAAAATTGTTCAGCTACACTTTTAGATATCGACTCAGAATGTTTATTATTACAAAAATTAACAGTCCATACTTCAGAGAATAAGTAAAAAAAAGTCAGTATATCACAGTTCAGCACACTTCCGGTCACGTTAAAGTTAGTATCGTGTATGACCATCACGCGCCAACACTGCTCTGCACCTCCTCGGCATAGACTCAATCAAATTTCTCACATTGTTTCTGGGTATTGTTCGCCATTCCTGTTGCAACATTTGGCGGAGTTGATCGAGGGTCTGAGGTGGAGGTTGTCCCTGGCGCACACGTTTATCCAGCTGATCCCATATGTGTTCAATGGGATTCAAGTCCGGAGATTTGGAAGGCCATGGAAGCACATTGATGTTGTTCTGCTCAAGGTAGTCCCTTGTTACACGTGCTGTGTATGGCTTGGCGTTGTCCTGTTGGAATAAATCCCTCTGTCGGTCAATTACGTGTATGAGGTGAGGTTGGAGAATTTCGTTTCTGTACCTTACAGCCGTTAAATTGTCCGGGACATGCACTATGTCTGTTTTGTGGTCATTTGAGATAGCCGCCCAAATCATGACACTACCACCACCGAAGCTATCCACTTCCTTAACACAGGAGGAAGAGAAACGTTCATTCTGGCGCCTATATACACGTGTTCTGCCATCACGTTACTGCAGCAGAAAACGAGACTTGTCGCTGAACCAAATTCTTCGCCAGTTTCGGAATGTCCAGCCCTAACGGACTCTTTCACGTCTGTGTAACGGCGTCAATACCGCTCCTAAATACTGCCTTTTGGGTATAATTCCATGCTGTTGAAGCCGGTTTCGGACTGTGTGTGAGCTGATTCTTCGCAATCCAGGTATTTCGGCTGCAGTGGTTGTTGCGGCAACGGTTCGATTCCGAAGATGAAAGACTCGGATGTACCTATCTTTCCCAGTAGTTATGCGACGTCTTCCACTCCTTTGGCGGTCATTCGTTGAACCAGTTTGTTGGAATCTGTTCCATAGCCTGAAAATTGTGCTCTGGTTTACATTCAGAGTTCGTGCTACCTCATTTTGGGACTCTCCGGCATGGAGACGACCGATATCGATATTTTTATTGGCAGGGTCTAACCTTGGCATGGCAGCATATCAACTTAGTAATAAAAGTCAAGCTTCAAACTTGGTCCTTTTATACGCTTTAGTTTAACAGATGAATTAACAACGAAATGCCCGTGAAAAACGTTACCGAATACAAACTATGGGTTAGATGAACTATTTCTTCAACAGTAAATTATAGATCATGTATTGTTTCCCGTGAAATAAATGTTAGCTAACCACGAAAACGATAAGATGTGTGACGTAAGTGAATGACTGTTTTAAGGAGAATACTCTAGTTCAGACCGACATATAATAATAACACGACTAAGCATTATTTGAAATAAGATCTACCGTCATCTGAAAAGTTACACCAACGGAGAACAAAAAATATATTTTGGGACAAATATACACTTTACAATCTTACATTCAAACAAATACCACTGTCTTTTCATAGCGTTGATTTTAAAGAAATTAGACTAAGGAATATAATATATGAAGTAAATAGAACAAGAGAAGGACACTAAATTTATTAGTACATATGAACAAGTCAAACCTACCAGGACGTCAAATTCCCAGTCAGCTGGAAAGTAACATTGACAGTTTATAATGAACAAGAACAATAAATATAAATCGGGCAGACATTTTCTTCACATATCTGCACTTATAATTATTCTGTTGAAATTGTTATTTCCCACTCAATACAATGATATGATCTATGATTGTACATTTCAGCCTCTAATTCGACATCTCCTTTCATCTAGCCACAAGAACGCAGGAGATTTGCAAAAACTTAAAAGCAAAATAATTGAAAACAACCCTAAGTAGGATGAGAGGTCCAGGTAGGTTAGAGAAAGTTTTTGACAAGAAAAGTGCAAACACTAGCCTGACAGAAATATACTTTAACTAAATACTTTTTGATTCCAACAATATTGTACATTGTCCTTTTCCTAATTTTTGTTATTATTTATATTTTATCTTGTGTATAATTCATTTCATGTAATATTTTATATCATTTTGAGTAATTTAATATTTTCCATCAATTTTGTACTATAAAATTTATATAGATCAACATAGTTTTGTCCCTATGCAGTATCAAAGACACAGACTAGTACGGTCAAATATTTTTCACAAGGAAAAAAGAGATTGCACTGTTAGGTCATGATTGATTGCAACAAAACCGGATTCGGTTTCATAATCCGGTTTCCAAAAACTATCATTTGAAATTAAACGGTGAAACCAAAACCAAAATTACATACAATGGAAGCTGCCATGAAACTGTTCATGTGTCATGTTTTTTCGTCCAGACAATCACAAGCAAGTCAATATGTTGTGGAAAATACATTTCTATAATGAAACAGTTCAAAAGAAAGTTATTTTCTCAGAAAAAAAAAGACTGGACGTACGATTGAGATTCCATGCCTGTTACATCGGTTATATGCTCCTTTTCGGCCATCTTGAATCCGAGAAATCCTTCTTCGGAGCAGGTTTCGGGGTTTCTCGAATCCGGTTTTGGTTCCGTGTAAAAAAAAAAACATATTGGTTTTCAAATCCGGTTTCGGATCCATTGTAATCAAACACGACCTTAGAACGTCGTTACAGATCGAAGTTTGACATTGGAAAAGTCTCTGGGTGAGACAACAATTCTGTCATTTTAAAGCAGCAGTTAGTTGTTACCACCTTGGTTATACCTTTAGTGTTGGTTTTTAGACGTATCCCAAGGTAACACTTCGACTATTGATTGTATAATATATCGGATGTGGCCGAGTGGTCTATGGCGCTGGCATAAAGCTAAGCGATTGGTGCTGCAGTCTATCAATGGTATGAGTTCAATTCCCTTGGAGGGAGAAGAATGATTTGCCAACTCAAACATCTAATTCTAACATTGATGGTTTAAAGGAAAACTCCAGTCAGTTGAACAGTTGTTATTTTTCAATACATTGTATTTTTATTCGTAAATGACTAATTATTACACAAAAACAACTTTATTAACATTAATATACCCGATTAGAAATATGAATATTTGGAATTTCTCGTCGTAGTGTAAGCGACCTCTTCATGTGACGTCACAGGACCGGTTTCGTGTAAGTTGAATAAGGGAAGTATCTGAACCTTCCCAACCACATCTCACTCGTCAGAAAGAGTATCAACGTCCTCTTTCTCACGTTTATCCCGTTTTCTGGCTTAATCCGCTACGAAATTCATAAGAATTTTACAGATATGTTTCTAGTATATAGATTTAGGCGCACAATATTTCGATCCTTTGGCGAACACGTTGATAATGTTATGGTCATCCGCTATAATGTGACCAGCCGGATAATATATGAATGAGGAACTTGTACAGGTGTAACCAGAAGGTAATTTTCTTTAAATTTACATTTCCCTAAGACATAAGCAACCGTAGACTATGTTGGCTGCACATTGGTTGTCTTGCTCCATACAATTTCAAGTTAATTGGCTTTCCAATCGTTTGACTTGGAGTGTGTCTGTTGAATTATATTCCCAAAAATACTTTACGGTTTATATTATAATCAGACCCAAGTCATAATTTTTCTTACATAATATACACAGAGAAGCTATTGGAAGATTATTTCATTTACCTTATAAATTTCAATTATTTGCAAGACATATTGTTATGTTACGTATTTATTTTCCTTAGCGTAGTCATCACATGCAGACAATTACACATACGTAATGTAATATTTTTGACGTGCCTGTCACAGTGTTTTTATCTTAATTGAAACAATCTAATTATACGTTCCCCTAGAAAACTGACATCAAATTAGTGGGTTAAGTTTTGTCGATGCAGCCTGACCCAATATCGTGACGGAAGTTATCAGAAACTGACGTGTACGTGTCTTAATTGAATGTGAATTGAGGTTACTAAATTTCATTAAAAAGTTAGAAATTATATTATTTTCAAACGAATAATATAATGAAAATAATAAATTTCAGATTCAATCAGTTCGTTTACTTGGCATTAATGTATTATCCTGTCCTGTCGCGATTGATTGTAAGATGCAGAACAACAACATACCCAATGTTTCTGTGATAATAATAATATCTTTGCTTCAGGTAGATGTATTTCTTATATTTTGTTCCAAGTCAATTACATTAAAAATGTAGTTTGTTTTGCTTAACATATTGAGTACCAGTTTATCTAAGATCCATGTTTAAAGGAGGTATACTGATCATTTAAATTCTAAAAGCAATAGCTAATCCTAACGAACACATGCTAGCTGAGTTAGAATATACTTTCAATTCAACGATAGATCGTGTGTTCGAGTCCCAGTCGGGTCAAATCAAAGACTATAATTTTGGTATTTGCCGCTTCTCCGCTAAGAACGAAGAATTAAGGATCTGCTGTCTATTGCTGTATACTTGTGTATTGCATGAATTACCCAATTGTATTAAATTATTGGCCTATTGTCTACTATTTATTGTTGTATTGCACAGTTTATCTATAATCAACTATGTATTGTTGTATTGCACTGTTTACCTATAATCTACTATGTATTGTTGCATTGCACAGTTGACCTATAATCTACTATGTATTATTGTATTGCACAGTTTACCTATAATCTACTATTTATTGTTGCATTGCACAGTTGACCTATAATCTACTATGTATTGTTGTATTGCACAGTTGACCTATAATCTACTATGTATTGTTGTATTGCACAGTTGACCTATAATCTACTATTTATTGTTGCATTGCACAGTTGACCTATAATCTACTATGTATTGTTGTATTGCACAGTTGACCTATAATCTACTATTTATTGATGTATTATGTAAGAACCACTTTCTCTTCATTGGTATGCTGCTGTTGTAATATTTTACTCACTCAACATCTACATTCAAAGCTAATATGTATAACTTATTATAATTATAAATATGGCTGACATTATGGAGAGGGTAGCAGAAAACACATTTTACAAAGTATCTCATTATGTTCTTTAATATTCTGTCCAGTTTACATTGTACTTCATTAGAGGTTTTGTATAAATCCTAGGTCAACCTTGTCTATCGACGTGTGTAGGAAATTTGTTCACAATATTATAGCAAGATTATCATTAAGTAAAATACATGTTATGTATAATTAATGCAGCTGTTGAACAAAACCGGTGGTTGATCATTGTAATCATTGGTTGTAGCTATGTTGTATACAGTAGGCTAAGGAAAGTTTGAAAACACCAATGGGGTAGTCAGAAGACATAATACAATGACCAAACGAAGAAAGACAAACAATCATTTGTAAAACACTAAACAGACCAACACGAATGCCATGAATAGACGGCGATGTACTCGGGTGTTCTGAAAGGGTATGAAGTTCCTGCTCCACTAGTAGAAAGAGAAATGGAGGAAAGTGATGACTTAATAATTGGAATACTTAGTTCAGTAGCTTCCCTGTTAACATCAATCCTATATCAAGGGAATCTCAATGTGAATCACAAGGTCAGGAACTCCATATCAACTGAGAGATATGTATATAATTTATATGTATGTTCTACTGGAATGTTGCTGCACATAAATATAAAATTCATACTAGAAAAATTGGAATCATCTTCTTTACTGTATTCTGTTGTTATTAACCATTCCCATAGTCCTTTTCTTGGTGTAGGTTAAAATAAATACGTAGTTATATATAATTTAATGATTTTTCTTTAATGTGTTATATTACAATTCTCATGTAAGATATCGATTATGGTTTCCACCTGTTGAACACATTATGAATATTTTGTCCATGCTTGGATTGAGTTTTGATAAAACAATGGAAACCTGTTTAAATTTAAGGATGAAATATTTGAGCATTTACAAGCATAACAAATTTCACTAAAAAGTAAAATCAAGACTACTCGACTAATATCTTAAGATAAGTTCATTAATAATGCGATACATTTTATTCTTCTGTTGTCAATGTCGGAATCTAGATTAATTATACTCATACATGTACCACCATTTGCTATGTGTAAACAACATACATTCCTTTCAATCTGATTTACTTTCCCATCCCATATAAAGTCCCAAATTACTATTTCGATTTATTTTTCAAACTTATCAGGAATACCTTTCATTTCAATTTTAAATCCATAATAGGATATCAAATGATTGTTCACTGGTATTATTTTACCTTTGTAAGTAAGCTTTCTGCTATTCCAAACTTGTACACAGTTTTCTATTATATCAATTACGTCCTTCCACATTGATGCCTTTTCATATATATTCCTCCACGATATAACTGTAATATTGCTGCAAATGGCGTTAAACACCATAACCACTATCACCACCTTTTCATATATCAAAAGTACATCGAACGATTTAAGGGCCCGGATGGCTCAATGAGTTAGGTAGTTGTAGGGCCCGGATGGCTCAATGAGTTAGGTAGTTGTAGGGCCCGGATGGCTCAATGAGTTAGGTAGTTGTAGGGACAGGATGGCTCAATGAGTTAGGTAGTTGTAGGGCCCGGATGGCTCAATGAGTTAGGTAGTTGTAGGGCCCGGGTGGCTCAGTCAGTTAGGTAGTCGGATTACCTAACAACTCATACAAGCCTATCACCAATACGGCGTGGGTTCGCGCCCGGCTTTGTAAATTAAAAAAGGGTGCACTCGACTCGCAGCCGCAAGTGATAAAGTTTACCAGTTGCTTGCCCATGGTCGGTGGTTCTCTCCGGCTACTCCGGATTCTTCCACCACTAAAACTAGTCGCCATGATATAGCTGAAATATTCTTGAAACGGGCATTAAACACCCAAAAATAAATCGAACGATTTATGTCATTGCTTCCTCTAGTTGCAAATGCCATGGGCTCGGATTTCAATATGTAATTTGTTTTAATGGATGTTGTAGCATTTTTTACTAACATTTGAATACACCCTAAATGTTTGAGATGTCTTTAAAACGAAGTACACCCACCAAAAGTCAACTCTATCGAAAGCTTTTTGTTGGTCTAAGAAAACTAATTCCTTCTTCATCTTCTTCGTCTAAATATGGCATGATGTCTTGTATTATTTTGTTTGCAACACCTATTTCTCTGACCATTTTGAAGTCCGATTCAGCTTTATATGCCAGAGATTGACCTGCATGGTCTTTGAGGCTTCAGAAGATTCAAATGTAAAAAAAACAATAACGATAGCCCGAACACTGCATTCAATAAATACTTCTGATTGAACAATTAATTTTGGAGAACAATTCTGGAAATCGTACTCTACATTTTTGCTACTTCCCAAGCACAATGTTTGTGCATTAAGTTGTTAACAGCCACATTCTGAACATGAAGTGTTAATTGCTTAGGTTTGCAACTTCATCACTCCCTGAGCATGAAGTGTTAATTGCTTTGGTTTGCTACTTCTTTCACTCCCTGAACATAAGGTGTTAATTACCTGTGTTTGCTACTTCCTTCACTCACTAAGCATAAGGTGTTAATTGCTGTGGTGTGCCACTTCTTTCACTCCCTGAACATGATGTGTTAATTACTTTGGGTTGCCACTTCCTTCACTCCCTGAACATGATGTGTTAATTACATTGGTTTGCTACTGCCTTCACTCTTTGAACCTGATTTGTTAATTGGTTTGACTTGCCACTTCCCCTTCACTCCCTGAACATGAAGTGTTTATTGCTTTGGTTTGCTTCTTCCTTCACTCCCTTAACATGAGGTGTTGACTCCTTTGGTTTGCCACTTCCTTCACTCCCTGACTACGAGGTGTTAATTGTCTTGGTTAGCCACTTCCTTCACTCTTTGAACATGAAGTGTTAATTGCTTTGGTTTGCTACTTCCTTCACTGTCTGAACATGAGGTGTTGATTGCTTTGGCTTGCTACTTCTCTCACTCTCTGAACATGAGGTGTTGATTGCTTTGGCTTGCTACTTCTCTCACTCTCTGAACATGAGGTGTTAATTGATTTGGTTTGCCACTTCCTTCACTCCCTGAACATGAGGTGTTAATTGCCTTGGTCTGCCACTTCCTTCACCCACTGAACATGCGGTGTTGATTCATTTGGTTTGCCACTTCCGTCAGTCCCTGACCATGAGGTGTTGATTGTCTAGGTTAGCCACTTCCTTCACTCTTTGAACATGAGGTGTTAATTACTTTCGTGTGCGACTTCCTTCACTCCCTGAACATGAGGTGTTAATTGCTTTGTGTTGCCACTGCCTTCACTCTCTGAACATGATGTGTTAATTGCTTTGGGTTGCCACTTCTTTCACTCTCTGAACATGATGTGTTAATTGCTTTGGGTTGCCACTTCTTTCACTCTCTGAACATGAGGCGTTAATTACTTTCGTGTGCGACTGCCTTCACTCTCTGAACATGATGTGTTAACTGCTTTGTGTTGCCACTGCCTTCACTCTCTGAACATTATGTTCTTAATTGCTTTGGGTTGACACTTCCTTCACTCCCGGAACATCAGGTGTTAATTACTTTCGCTTGCGACTTCCTTTACTCCCTGAACATGAGGTGTTAGTTACTTTTCGTTTTCCATTTCCGTCACTCTCCGAGCATGAGGTGTTGATTCCCTTGGGTTGTCACTTTCTTCACTCTCTGAACATGAGGTATTACTTACTTTCGTGTGCGATTTCCTTCACTCTCATAACATGAGGTGTTAATTGTTTTGGTTTGCCACTTCCTTCACTATCTGAACATGAGGTGTTAATTACTTTCGTTTGCGACTTCTTTCTCTCTCTGAACATGGGGTGTTAATTGTTTTGGTTTACCACTTCTTTCACACTCTGAACATGAAGTGTTAATTGTTTTGGTTTGCCACTGCTTTCACTCTCTGAACATGAGGTGTTAATTGTTTTGGTTTGCCACTTCCTTCACTACCTGAACATTAGGTGTTAATTACTTTCGTTTGCCACTTCCTTTACTCTCTGAACATGAGGTGTTAATTGTTTTGATTTGCCACTTCCTTCACTCTCTGAACATGAGGTGTTAATTGTTTTGGTTTGCCACTTCTTTCACTCTCTGAACATGAGGTGTTAATTGTTTTGGTTTGCCACTTCCTTCACTCTTTGAACATGATGTGTCAATTCCTTTGGTTTTCTTCTTCCTTCACTCTCTGAACATGAGGTGTTGATTGCTTTGGCTTGCTACCTCTCTCACTCTCTGAACATGAGGTGTTAATTGATTTGGTTTGCCACTTCCTTCAATCCTAGAACATGAGGTGTTAATTGCTTTGGTCTGCCACTTCCTTCACCCACTGAACATGAGGTGTTGATTCCTTTGGTTTGCCACTTCCGTCAGTCTCTGACCACGAGGTGTTAATTGTCCTGGTTAGCCACTTCCTTCACTCTTTGAACATGAGGTGTTAATTACTTTCGTGTGCGACTTCCTTCACTCCCTGAACATGAGGTGTTAATTGTTTTGGGTTGTTACTTACTTCACTCTCTGAAGATAATGTGTTAATTACTTTCGTTTGCGACTGCCTTCACTCTCTGAACATGATGTGTTAATTGCTTTGTGTTGCCACTTCTTTCACTCTCTGAACATGATGTATTAAATGCTTTGTGTTGCCACTGCCTTCACTCTCTGAACATGATGTGTTGATTGCTTTGTGTTGCCACTGCCTTCACTCTCTGAACATGATGTGTTAATTGCTTTGTGTTACCACTGCCTTCACTCTCTGAACATGATGTGTTAATTGCTTTGTGTTGCCACTGCCTTCACTCTCTGAACATGATTTGTTAATTGCTTTTGGTTGCCACTTCTTTCACTCTCTGAACATGAGGCGTTAATTACTTTCGTGTGCGACTGCCTTCACTCTCTGAACATGATGTGTTAATTGCTTTGGGTTGGCACTGCCTTCACTCTCTGAACATGATGTTGTTAATTGCTTTGGGTTGCCACTTCCTTCACTCCCGGAACATGAGGTGTTAATTACTTTCGCTTGCGACTTCCTTTACTCCCTGAACATGAGGTGTTAATTACTTTTCGTTTTCCATTTCCTTCACTCTCCGAGCATGAGGTATTGATTGGTATGGGTTGTCACTTCATTCACTCTCTGAACATGAGGTGTTAATTACTTTCGTGTGCGATTTCCTTCACTCTAATAACATGAGGTGTTAATTGTTTTGGCTTGCCACTTCCTTCACTATCTGAACATGAGGTGTTAATTACTTTCGTTTGCGACTTCTTTCTCTCTCTGAACATGAGGTGTTAATTGTTTTGGTTTGCCACTTCTTTCGCAATCTGAACATTAAGTGTTAATTGTTTTGGTTTGCCACTTCTTTCACTCTCTGAACATAAGGTGTTAATTGTTTTGGTTTGCCACTTCCTTCACTATCTGAACATGAGGTGTTAATTACTTTCGTTTGCCACTCCTTCACTCTCTGAACATGAGGTGTTAATTGTTTTGGTTTGCCACTTCTTTCACTCTCTGAACACGAGTTGTTAATTGTTCTGGTTTGCCGCTTCTTTCACTCTCTGAACATGAGGTGTTAATTGTTTTGGTTTGCCACTTCCTTCACTCTTTGAACATAAGGTGTCAATTGCTTTGGTTTGCTTCTTCCTTCACTCTCTGAACATGAAGTGTTAATTGCTTTGGTTTGCTACTTCCTTCACAGTTTGAACATGAAGTGTTGATTGCTTTGGCTTGCTACTTCTCTCCCTCCCTTAACATGAGGTGTTAATTGCTTTGGTCTGCCACTTCCTTCACCCGCTGAACATGAAGTGTTGATTCCTTTGGTTTCCCACTTCCGTCAGTCCCTGACCATGAGGTGTTAATTGTCTTGGTTAGCCACTTCCTTCACTCTTTGAACATGAGGTGTTAATTACTTTCGTGTACGACTTGCTTCACTCCCTGAACATGAGGTGTTAATTGTTTTGGGTTGTTACTTCCTTCACTCTCTGAAGATAATGTGTTAATTACTTTCGTTTGCGACTGCCTTCACTCTCTGAACATGATGTGTTAATTACTTTCGTTTGCAACTGTCTTCACTCTCTGAACATGATGTGTTAATTACTTTCGTTTGCAACTGTCTTCACTCTCTGAACATGATGTGTTAATTGTTTTGTGTTGCCACTGCCTTCACTCTCTGAACATGATGTGTTAAATGCTTTGTGTTGCCACTGCCTTCGCTCTCTGAACATGATGTGTTAATTGCTTTGTGTTGCCACTTCCTTCACTCTCTGAACATGATGTGTTAATTGCTTTGTGTTGCCACTGCCTTCACTCTCTGAACATGATGTGTTAATTGCTTTGTGTTGCCACTTCCTTCACTCTCTGAAAATGAGGTGTTAATTACTTTCGTGTGCGACTGCCTTCACTCTCTGAACATGATGTGTTAAATGCTTTGTGTTGCCACTGCATTCACTCTCTGAACATGATGTGTTAATTGTTTTGTGTTGCCACTGCCTTCACTATCTGAACATGAGGTGTTAATTACTTTCGTTTGCGCCTTCTTTCTCTCTCTCTCTGAACATGAGGTGTTAATTGTTTTGGTTTGCCACTTCTTTCACTCTCTGAACATGAGGTGTTGATTGTTTTGGTTTGCCACTTCTTTCACTATCTGAACATGAGGTGTTAATTGTTTTGGTTTGCCACTTCCTTCACTATCTGAACATGAGGTGTTAATTACTTTCGTTTGCCACTTCCTTCACTCTCTGAACATGAAGTGTTAATAGTTTGGTTTGCCACGTTCTTCAATCTTTCTGAACATGCTGTCTTAATTGTTTTAATTGCAAAGGTTTGAATAGCTTTTTATTCCCAATTATTTCACTCTTTACAACTGAAGTGAAAATGGTTTCTCCACTTCCTCTACTCTACAATAGATATATAGGATAAAGCTGTATCAGGACATTGTTGGCAGGCTACTCTACCATGATAAAACAAACTATGTTTTATAATACACAACATATTTGTGTGTGCCATCCCGAATTTGAACCACTCCTGTTTGTTTCCTGAACTGGACATCCGTTGGTTGTTTATTTTGTTCAAATCCACGGAAGTAAATGACGATTGCTTTCCTGTTTATCACATAGATAATATTCCCATTCTAATATATAATTTATTTTTCGCTATGAGGTAAACAAATTAATTAGTATTTTATACATATTGTTCCTTGTATGTTTCAGCAGACACGCAATATGCTCCTAAATATAACATAGTTTGACGGGAAACACGTCCGGATAATAAATTTCATTGTTCAATTTCCTGTAAAAGACAGCTGAATCTATCGGCTTTAACCATTTATATGACGTCTATGTCTTGACATATCACGGAAGTTTATATGTACAATACTAGTACATATGTCTGGTTTTATATAGCAATTACAGTATTAAATTTCTTTTTGGAATTGCGTATTCATTTGCACGAAGATATTATTTTTGTGTGTCCTATTGACATTTATCCATACTTGCTGAGATCGTCTAAAAATGTTATCACTTGATTCTAACCAAATTTGTTTTTTTTGTTGTGGGTGTGTGGTTAATTAGTTAAATAAGGTTTTGTTTAACATGTGTTTATGGTATTTTTTTTCCCATCTCGGTACTGACTTTGCTTCCTTTTTTGTGTTTTAATATGTGGAATATTTTAGTAGAATATTCGTCTGTTAATTCATTAATTAAGCAGTTGTATATACATTTTGTAATCATTGCAAGCCATTCCCAAGATCATCTAATTATAATTATTATTCCTTAGACTAAATGACAAAAAACATGTAGGGTCAGGGCAAGAGTTGTGTGTTTTAAAGAAATAATATGCACAATAGTGAAATGATTGTTGCATGTAATGTGTTATCGTTTCCATTGTATATAACAAATCGCTGTTTCATGTTCTCCTTTTAATGAATATTATATATAGTTTGAACCTATACATAAAGGGGCAACTGCTCTTAAAGGGAACATTCTCGGGTTCCCTTCAGCGCCCTTTATATGGTTTCTGTGCTGCTCAACACAGCATCTCGATTCGTTAGTTGTATATACGAATCAAATACACTACTGACACATATGATGGAACATAACGAGTGTGTCAGGTATTAAGAAGGTCGCGCTCAATGCAGGTCAAATAAAAGTTGCAGCTGCTCTTTAAGAAAAATATTTTGTTAAAATGTATCGTTTATCAATGGTCGATGTAGTCATTTTAATCAACATTATCAGATCCTATCCATTACATTATCTTTTTTCCGCTAGCAATCACACACCAAATTTGGCCAGGATTCCGAAAACGAATTTGAGGTTTTTAAGTTGGAGTTTTAATGTGTTTCTTATGTGCAAAATATAAATGAAATGTTCATTTGTAAATGCTGGCATTACGATGGACAGTCAACAGCAATAGTACTATTGATAATATGTGAAGTTTTTGTCCTTGAACATAAGTATTTTTCTGCTATTTTTGGAGCCTGGGAACATTTTTCTAAATAGAGTTAATGTATGTTCTGACACACGAATAGGCAAATTGTGTTCAACAATAACACCAGTGAACAACACTTCAGCCTTTGTAACACTCATATCTGGTTTTTCAGTCACACAAAATCTTAAAAGAGAAGAAGTTGCAGTACTTTTGAAAGCAGATCTTGGACATCATCAAGACCTTTATAGGCACACGATCAATCAGTTCTGTATTACTCACAAAAGAAATAATTGCTCCCCCGTCTTGGCTTTCATACAGGTTTTATTGGCTTGTCCAGCATTGTTTTTATTTCGAAAGAAATTTGTGTTTCTCGGTTTATCATGCGTACTAAATGTTTTTAATTTCGTCCGATGAATCATCTTCTTCATTCTCATACATGCTTGTCAAATGAACAAGTTTAACTTAGTATAAAGTCAGAACAAGGGCTGGGTGATATATTCAATAGAATTTACCACACCATGATTTACGATCTTTCTAAAAACGAAAATAAATATTCAACTTAAATATTTTCCTAGGAAATTATGAAAATTCGGTGAATCTAAGAGCTGCCCTGGTATCCCGGTAAAGTAGTCAAAATACCGGAGTCTGTGGGAGAAATCCGGAGAATTGCCTGTAATGTCCAACAAATGTCCACCTTAACTTTTGAGTGTACAAGTAACACGATTTGATAAATTCGAATAACTGTTTTTCACACTAATTATATAACTGTTTTTCACACTAATTGTATAACTGTTTTTCACACTAATTATATAACCTATTTAGGTTTATTCGTGGTTTACAGACAACGTATATTTTGTATCCTTTAATGAAATAAAATCCAAACTGGGATCATTTCCGCCAGTGTGAGCAATTCCTAAAAATTGTACAAGTTATCTCGACCAATGGTAATGTTTTAATGTTAATTGGGTAAAGCGCTTAAAGCGTATAGTTTTATAAACCGTGCTATTCTGAAATATACTTGGCATATAAAATACTTCAAACTGTAGAAGACCTTCATCATTGACTACAAAAGCACTTTACTATCAGTTTTTTTTATCACACTGTATATTACAAGTCTAATACACAGATTATTTGGCGGCTCTTTTTCTATATCTAAAACCAGCATTGCTATTCAATACCACAATATAATCACTTGTAATGTGAGATGATTATTAAATATTTTGCTAAGTATACATTTACATCTAAAGACATCACGTATACAGGGTCACGTGGGTGATCCTATTTCAACTAACGAATCAAGGGCTACCTTACCAAATCTTTAGGTATCAAAAACCAAGTTGAGAGCTGTCGTCTGATTTGTCAATATATTTAGCTTTCTAGCATATAATCTGACGGTCAAAGGTGATTGAAATGTTACCTGAAGTGACTGCATATGTGATGTTCTTACATGTAGGCATATCGCAAAATAAGCAAATATCTATTTTTAATTAAATTGTTTAAACCATGGGTCATGTGAAGCTATTTCATACAACATTGAGTAGATTCATAGAGCATTGCAATTAATGCGGAATGTGAAAATAAGCATTTCATATGTTTTTGTGTGCATATGTTCTTGTAACATTTATCGGTCTAAAGTCACAATTTAAATATTGTGAAATAAAAATGTGTAAAAAAATGATTCCTCTGGATATTACTAAGCTCCAGTAAGCAATAACCATTGGAGAAAACCGAAGGGGCAATCAAGAATGGACAAGCCCATTGTACAATCTCATACTGTTCTAAATAATGTCGGTACAATCTCCTACTGATCTAAATAATGTCGGTACAATCTCATACTGATCTATATAATGTCGGTACAATCTCATACTGATCTAAATAATGTCGCTACAATCTCCTACCGATCTAAATAATATCGGTACAATATCATACTGATCTAAATAATGTCGGTACAATCTCATACTGATCTAAATAATGTCGGTACAATCTCCTACTGATCTAAATAATGTCGGTACAATCTCCTACTGATCTAGATAATGTCGGTACAATCTCAAACTGATCTAAATATTTTCGGTACAATCTCAATCTGATCTAAATAATGTCGGTACAATCTCACACTGATCTAGATAATGTCGGTACAATGTCCTACTGATCTAAATAATATCGGTACAATCTCATACTGATCTAAATAATGTCGATACAATCTCATACTGATCTAAATAATGTCGGTACAATCTCATACTGATCTAAATAATGTCGGTACAATCTC
>MJUT01016793.1:39659-62056 GCA_002080005.1 Gigantidas platifrons
CGGCTTTAGTGAAGCAGGCGCTACTTACCGGAGTACACGAGTTCATTCCCGGCTTTAGTGAAGCAGGCGCTACTTATCGGAGTACACGAGTTCATTCCCGGCTTTAGTGAAGCAGGCGCTACTTTTCGGAGTACACGAGTTCATTCCCGGCGGTTTAATAGGTTCGTGTTGCTCAGTATTTAGTTTCATGTGTAATGTTTTGTTGATAATTGTATGTCGTTTTGGCCACAGTATTGTCTGTCCTTTCATCCCGTATGTAACATATAACACCGAGTTATATTCTTAGAAATGTCGATAGTAACCTTTAAGTTACTTCTACTTGACAAACTCCGAGTTGCCAGGTCAGAGGTCACCGATCAAATCGACGATATTGATTAAAAGACAACTACTGTACCATTACAAAGATGTTAGAAAAAAAGAATTGTAATGGTCGGACACGAGCGTTCGTCAAATCTTAGACTCAGACTAGGTCTCTCCTGTCCCACAGATAGAACATGTACAAGTTTTCAAGCTATAATTACCATAGACGACTGTTGTGGAAAACGATATCATAGAGTGGAATGATGTCTGGAGTTAATTTGGAATACATTTTTGGAGTGCTGCTATAGAACAAATTATTAATGAATTTCTTATTAGTATCTTTTTAAATGGTGACTCACGTACATATTAAAAGTTTGTAGTTTTGGTATTTTATAGCTTTATTTCACAGTACATTATTATCTATTACTTATAGTGTAACTCAATCTTAACAGAATATATGCCTAATGACCGTTAAACTGTGTTTGTGATAAAAAAAATATATATCTTTTAACACTAGTTGTTGATAGATAAAATATTATATTGGTATTAAAAGTGTCACCAAACTGGACACTTAAACATGCAGATTAAATAACACTGTATTGAAACAAAAAAGTGTCACAAAATATCACTCCAAAAATGTTCTCAAAAAATAACTCCAGACTCCACTCCAATACTCGACTCTGTAAAGTACATGGTGCCTGTGGAAAACTATGATTGAAATGTTGAAATGCCTCCATATTGACTTATTACCTTGACAATTTACATAACTAATATCCTTTATTATATACAACGGAAAAAACAAAAGAACATAACCGATGTTTTAACATATGACAACAACCAAATTACTGAGGCAGATTTCATTTTTATTGTAATGTTTTCACGATTCCAACGAAATAATAATAAAACAATAACAGATATCTTCCTATGACGTTTTATAACAAGAAAGGCAACAATAAGTATCACTCACATCAGAGTTCAAGGCCATGCTAATTTAATGCAATTTTTATGCCATCCGCAATAATTATATCGAAGAAAACTTGCATATATGATTTCAATGTTACGAATATTCAATAATCATTTAATAACCAAAATGTATTTTCTGTGTCAACTATGATTCCGTTATCATAATTATAGAATATTTGACAGCTTCCGTCAGAATGAACAATATTAATAACGTCACAATCTTACACATGTATGCAGAATTATACAACTTAATTCTTCCAGACACAAACACTACACCGCATGCACATAACGAAATAACCATTTCTTGCCAAACCGAAAAAGGAATAATATAATGTTTTATACATAAAGCAGTTTTAATGTTGGGTATACGTATTATAGAAACAAGTACAGTACTTTTCATTGGTATTACATATCTATGTGATTATTGATCTCATGAATGTTTTAAGCATTTTTTTTTTACTAACACCCAGTCCAAGATCGTCCTATAAAAGGTTTCCTACAGTTTTATGAATTGATTAACCAATGCGAGATTGTGATGCCTTATTTCACTTTGCAAACATGGTTAACGTCTTGTTTAAATGTTCGAAAGTTTGACAGTTGCTTTGTGTGCAGATTTCAGTGTTGTCTAATACATAATAGTAATTAAATTGTATCTTATTCACACCCAGGGAAATTGTACATCATAAAGTGAAAGGTAGCGAGTTTTATACGCAGGGCAGCAATTCAAAGTAAGATAAACAATGCACAGACGAAATATAAACTCTTCATATAAATCTATTTAAATGAACCTGACACCTAATTATTAAATATAATATATATGACATGTTTAGCACAAAGAAGATGGTTAAGAAATATGTGCATTTTCTGAAAACAAAGAATCCTTAAAGTAATATAGTCAACAAAAGGCATGATATAACAGAACATAAAAATCAACAAAAAGGAAGATAATTTAAAGAAAAATCAAACACACCCGTAAACAATCTTCCCGAAAGAGTTCAAATCTTGGGTCACGCGCATATAATTTGCATTACTGTTCATTACTGTTGTTAACAACAGTAATTATCTGCTGTCAAATTTTTGCGATTTGCTCATAAATTCTGCTTTTGAGCGGATTTTGAATGTTATGCAGTTGATTTTTTAAAATAAAGTGGCGTATTAAGTAAAAATATTTAATCCAAAAATTGTATCATATTGTGGTGTAATATTACTTTAAGGATTCTTTGTTTTCAGAAAATGTACATATTTCTTAACCATCTTCTTTGTGCTAAACATGTCATATATATTATGAACTTCTATTAAGTAGGCCATACTGTTAATAGCCAATGGTTCCTTGAACAAGTTAAAAATGTAAATATTAAATATTATATAAAACATTCTTCGCCTTGACAATGGTATAGCTATTATTCTAATTCTGCAAATTTAGTTTAAGCATATTTTATTAATTAATTCAACATAGCATTACAATATTCAACATATATACATTACATAATTAGAAGTAATCAATAGGATTGGGAAACAAGTTACAATAACTTATATTAATCCCTATCCGTAGGAATAAATTTATTTATAATAATGTAAATCTCTAAGGGGAAGAACATTGAGAACAAACTAAGAATATTGTCAACAATAACATACAAGCTTGTATCATCAGCAAATAATTTTATAGATGAGTGAATTTCTGTGACAATGTCATTTATAAATATTATAAAAAATAGAGGCCCTAGAATAGATCCCTGCCCCCGGATTTGATAGTGCACCATTTGGAATGTGCGCTTTCTATAACCACTCGTTGTTTTCTGTCTGTAAGATAATTTTTTATCCATAACAATAAAGACCCCTGTATCCCAATATTTTCTAATTTATTAAGTAAACCCTTATGCCAAACCCTGTCAAAAGCTTTACTTATATCACAAAAAACTACGCGTATTTCTTTTCCTTCGTCTAACGCTTTTCCGAATTCGTTTGCGAGACTTATAAGTTGGTTAATTGCAGAGTCACCAGGAGTGAACCCTGATTGGTGTGGGGTAATGATACTGTTTTTGAGTAAAAAATTATAAACATTTTTATAAACACATCTTTCCATTACCTTGCCCAAGACACTAATTAGAGAAATAGGTCTATAATTATTTACCTTACTAGGATTATCTTTCTTAAAGACCGGAGTGACATTGGCCAGCTTCCACTGTGACGGGAATCTACTAGTTGACAGAGACAGGTTAAATAACCGGCACAATGGAATCTTCGAAATGGCAGCCCCTTCTCTTAGAAGTCGTGGGTTTATTAAATCTGGTCCAGTTGCTTTTGTAGTGTCGAGCAATTTAAGAACATCTTCTATGTCAGTTTCTGTAATGTGTAGTTGTGTCAATTTGTCATAAAGTGGATCAATAGGTTCCGGAACTGTCGAATTAGAGTCGTCCAGGTTTGATTGTTCACTGAAAAAGTCGTTAATTAACTCACATTTTGCAAAATTGTCACATATTAAGTCATCGTCTGTTTGTAAGGGGGGTATTGGACGTCTATTACTTGAACCAAGTAGTCTTTTAACAAGATTCCACCATTTTTTACTACCAGATGATTCTGCATTAATTTTTTCGGATATTGTAGAAAAGTAATCATTCTTTGCCATTTTTATCAAATTATTACATTTATTCCTGGTTATACGATACTTTTGCCAATGGTTTATGGAATTTGTATGTTTTGCTTTTTTATGGATTCGATTTTTCTTACGTATGAATTTATTGATACTTGTAGTAATCCATGGTCGGCTATCTTTCTGTACCGTTATAAATCTGTTAGGAATAGTATTATCTGCTATATTTAAAAGCGTGTTTGTTATAATGTCTACAATGGTGTCTACGTCTTCATGTCCAAAAATAGTCTCCCAGTCAACGTCTGTAAGTTGTTGTCTGTACGAGTCAAAATCACCCTTGTCGTAAAGAAATATCTTCCTTTTATAAGATGTCGATGGTTTACTAGAATGGTGCAAATTTCTTAACCAATTTTATTTAAAGAAGGTTGTCAATATTTAAATACGATAAATATATTACAAATAGCCTTATCATTACAGAATATACCAAGAAAACATATCAACATAAAAATAAATGTGACAGCCAGGATTCAAAAAGGGAGATAATTGAAACGTAAATCGAACACACCCGTTTATCTTTTCTTGATCGGCAATCGTCGAACCAAAACTTTTCTTCACGAGGTATAATGATCGGCAATCATCGGAACAAAACAATCGAAAGTTAATCAGTCTCCACAACAATGGCGAGGACGGCAAACATGCACACGGATTTGCAGATTTCTAGTTGTTGGGAACATATTTCGATTTGAAACATGCATAAGTAGCTTAGTTAAGGTACCGCCGTATTCCAAATGGAATTTTCAGGGGACATTTTTTTTTCATCCCAAACTGGTGTAATATCTCAATTCCACATGACATGGTAGTGATTGGCGACTTGACAATGAATGTACGAAGGGTAGGAATCAAAGTGTACACAAGGTAGTAATAAAATAATACTGTAAAACTGGTCTATAAAGGATATATAAACTATCTTCTGTCGCTCCTGCAAAAAATGTCATGCGTAGGCGAGACTTATGTATTGCTTTTTTCCGATGGCGACAGAGTTAATTCTTGAATAACCATACAACCTTCTGTAGGCTTACCATAGTATGCCAACACATCGATAATGGCGGGAAAATGTCAGGCAGACATGTATCACTTGACCATTTCGTGAATAAGTCAATTTCTCCATTGATGGTGGAGTACGGTATTCTGGTTGTTGAAACATGGCACTTTGACCCTTACTTAGCCTAGACGGGAGGTCGAACGGACCCGATTCAATCAATTGGCTGGTCACGTCAAGCCCTTTAACTGGTCATGTGAACACTGCTCGAGTGTGCATCTGAACCTCTCAGACGGAGATCCTCGGAATTCAGGTGTCGCCCATTGTGGGTATGGGAAAGGATGGTGGTCCATTATACGTGGCGCCGTGGATTCGTTAAGGGTCTTGCAGGTGACCAAGAGAAAATAGAAAATGTTACACTGTTGTTTCCAAATAGGGATCGTTCAAGAAGGCTGTGGCTAATGGGTCAATTGAGTATTTCGAACGGTTTTATTGGGGAACCAGCCCTGGTACAAAGCTTACGTTCGTCGAGAAATTCTTCTGATCGAGTATACCATCTTGGAATTCCTGATACTTTCTGACAGAGATCCTCAGAATTCAAGTACTGCCCGAGTTGACACTCCGTAGTGGGTGGGGACAATGATGATGAACTATTTTACATAGCAACATAGCTGCTCCTTTGAGTTAAATATTAACTAATCCTGAAAATTAAAAAAAAATCCAAATTTACCAAATATTAAAAAGAGAAAACATGAAAGTAGACTTGAAGAAGAAACTGAAGATTTAGATAATTGATCGCGATTCATCGCTTTGAAAAGTAAGGAAGGCATTTGTCATTCAAAAATGTATTAAAAGCTGTGCTGGAGAGATACAAAAAATTGTTACAAAATTAAGATCTGGCGCTTTATTAATTGAAACACATAGAAAATAACAGTCTTTAAATTTACAATCCATTTGGCAAATTCATAATATTGAAATTTGGTCCTCTCCCCATAGAACTTTCAACAGTAGTCGGGAATCATTCGTTACAGAGACGATGGTTTGGATGAACTAACCGATGATGAAATATGTTCCGAACTATCATCTCAGGGTGTTACACATCTTATACGAGTTGTATCAAAAGGAAATGGACAGGAAATAGAATTTAACACTTTCTTCTGACATTTAGTTTCCCAACTATTCTTAGATTCATTCGCATGGGTATTTACGATGTAAAAGTAAGTCCATATGTCCCGAATCCAGTATGATGCTTTCGGTGTCAACAATTCGGGCATGGTAAAGGCCAATGAAAAGGGAAACTAAAATGTTTTAAGTGTGGAGAGAAAGACCATGAAGGCTTCGATTGCAACAACGATCTCAAATGTTGTAATTGTGGTAAGCTTCACATGGTTTCCTCCAAGGACTGTCATTTCTTCAAAACAGAACAAAATAGATACAAAGAGTAAAATGTGAGAAGATTAAATACTCTGAGGTACGTAGATTAGTCTCTGTAACAAATCAGTCACCTTCTGAGGTACGTAGATTAGTCTCTGTAACAAATCAGTCACCTTCCCACAAATCATACTCCAATGTCGCCAAAAGTGTTTTCAATTCAGTTGAAACATAAACTTTGTCCACCTGGATTGAAGACACGGACACGCCAACCAGATTAACTGACAAATCAAAGAAACAATCATTACTCCATCAGAGAAACCACAGTTCTTCACAAACAGCCAACACTTCAAGAACAGCTAAATCTTCAATTTCTTCAACATGCTCAACTCAACAACAAAAAATGTCACCAACAATAAACCTTCAAAAGGTCAACACTCCACAGGGACATTAAAAAATGATGATGGACCCTGTTCAGTTCCATAATAAACAAGGACATTTGGACAAACATTATGACGAGATGGTGTGGGGCGTACCAATGAATGAGTCGTTCTCCCCTTCTCGGGGATCTCCAAGTAGATCTCCCGAAAGAGATCGGCGGAGTAGATCTCATCGAAAACCGTCAAACTATTCCCCCACTAGTCTCAAATAATGGATCCGATCATTCAATGGAATAGTCGAGGTCTTAAAGTTAATTTTATTGAAATCATCTTGCTGATCCAAGTTTTTCTTCCAATTGCATTTTCTCTTCAAGAATCTCATTTGAAAAATTGTGAACCTATAACTCTGAAAATTATTCTATGTACAACACTTATGTAGATGAAAGAGCTGCAGGTGGCTCAACGATCCTCGTTAGAGATAACATTTTACATAGTTATGTTAATCTCCACACAGATCTACAGGCTGTTGCTACACGTATCTCTTTTGATAAAACTATAACTTTATATACCACCCAATTCATCACCCAGTTTAGCTCAATTCAACAATTTAGATGACCAATTGCCTACTCCATTCATTATCATGGGCGACTTTTAATGGACCCCTCTAGTTTTGAGTTAATCACCATAGTTTGGTACCATCATGTCTTTTATACATCTCTTAGTTGGTTCGTTGTGCTGGAATTTGTACTAATATATTTCAGTCGTTATGACCATATTATTGTGACAGCTGAAAAACAAAGTACACCAAGGATAACATTGCCATAACTTCTTGAAAAGCTTTTACTAAATTGTATTGCCGCTATAAAGATCTTGTATACTTATGTAGGTACAATTTACTACATGCAGGATATATGATCAAAAAGTGTATTTCCCATCCATATTTTCTATGTATCAGCATTATTGGAATGGTCTATATAGGGCGATAGATTCTACTTTTGAGCTATAAATCAGTTAAGTCACGAGTATTCACTCACCCTACTATTTTACCGTCCATGTATATTAGGGTGTTCTCCATTTTTATGATAGTGTGCGGTACATTTAAGTTGAATTTAATCTGTGAAGGTTTTTTTTTATTTGTTTGTGTATATCTGTAATACCGTTGGAGAACAAATTATTAATAAGGGGAGGGTTAAATAATCCGGTTCAACCCCACCCCTCTCCAAAAACAAATTGTTTTATGACTCTCCCAAACCAGAGCCTTCATTTCCATCGACATATCAGTGATTTGATATCTTTTTGTTGACAATGATTTGAAGTGAGAGACGATTGTTAGTTGTTTTATTGATGTTAGTTGTTTTATTGATATTAGTTGTTTTATTGATATTAGTTGTTTTATTGATATTAGTTGTTTTATTGATATTAGTTGTTTTATTGATGTTAGTTGTTTTATTGTCTGTTACAGTTTTAACCCTTCTACAAAACTACATAATCTTTAAAAGTGGTATACCTGTTTACTGTATTGCACAATTATGAATAAGTTCAATTTAATATTAATAAGAAAGGTAAGGATGTAAATGAACATGACTATCCAAACTTACACTCAGACACAAATTAAAGTACGTGATCAGCGTTGTTGATGTTCTTATCTCATTTCTCAGTCACAGAAGTGTCTCCAATAATGAGTATAACACATACACTAAGCTTCAAACATCATATCATTCGTGTACAATTCAGCTGTACTCTTTAAAGTGCTATTTCAAATAGTGTCATATTCTCTTGTAGTACTGGTGTATTCAATTGTCTAGAAAATACCTTTTTTAAGTAAATCACCAATCAAGAAAAACAAAGAATGTGTATCATGTTAATGATAAAAGACAAAAGTATAATTAAGATAACACTATTTAAAGGTGCTTAAACGTTTCTCTGTTTGAACATACAACTTTCAAAAAAATAATACTAAATATATTGAATTAAATACTACACATTATGTGATTTAGACAAATGAGATCCGTATTTTTACGCAGGGCAAGGACAATAGTAATTTGTAATTGGGAAACACTTAGTAAATTTGTGTACCGTACAGAACTTGTAATCCCACTAAATCAAGGAACCAGTCAAAAGGGTCTGAGATAAAGTAGTACCTAAAATACTAGATGAATCCTTACAATGTTAGATACAAAAAAACTATTAGATACTTCAACATATTGAATGTTAGAAGAAAGCTGGACCTTTATAAGTAAATCTATACATTGACAGTAATATCACAGGTAGACATACGCAAAACTTTTCATATAAACCTACGTTTATAACTTCTTGCCCCGTACGAAAATATGAGGGGTGATTTCAAAGCGTGTACCATACGCCAAGGATATGCATAAATACAATTTTGACCAGCTTGACTAATGTGAGTTGGACCTATTTGAGTAAGCCTACATATTGACAGTAATATCATAGGTGGGTATTCTCTAGACCTTTCATTTAAACCCAAGTTTATAACTCAATACAACAAACTCTTACAGCCCACTAATGTTGCCTCGTTACAATAATTATTGTAGACTCTAGTCATTATGATTGGATTTTTTTGATTTTTTTGTGTTTTAACGCCACTTTCAGCAATATTTCAGCTATGTCATGGCGACCAGTTTTAGTGGTGGAAGAAGCCGGAGTATCCGGAGAGAACCACCGACCATGGGCAAGCAACTGGTAAACATTATCACTTGCGGCTGCGAGTCGAGTGCACCCGTTTTTGTAATTTACAAATCCGGACGCGAACCCACGCCGTATTGGTGATAAAGTTGTATGAGTTGTTAGGTAATCTAACTACCTAACTCGTTGAGCCACCCGGGCCCTGTCATTATGATGTTTTTATTTAAATGATATAGCTTTTAATCAAGAAATTTTAACATGACGTCCTTCACTGGCTATATAAATAATACAATGATAAAATTCACGATATATTTTTAATTCGCACATGCGTATTGACGAACAAATTACAAACATCATTCCTTAGTGAATCCATGTATTCATACAGGACCGTGGTGCATACAAACATAAAAATGTCCGTATTGTTGCTTACCTATATTTTTTCCGGAATAAATACTTAAGACAACCATCTATGGACTTTGACTTTTGAAATTTAGCGTCTTCCGGTGACATAGTTCACAAGGAATGCTGATGACATAACACAAGCTCGTTACTGATTTATTTTACGATTTTGTGAGCATTTTACTTTTTTAAGTTACTAAATTCAAAATGCCATCAAATTGGAAAATATCAGTAACTTAATTGTATCACAGTCTAGTAATACATCAAAGAAAAACAACTGTAAGCATGGAGGCTAGTGAATTTTATTATGAAATGCGTTTCCATTAGTACTGACTTCCACTTCAAAAAATGAGTTAGATTTTTCCTACCAGAATCGAAATAATTCATGGAAGCCAGAGTTTGTATCCAGATTTAACATGGGTAACATTATTTAAGTTGCATTTTATCCAACTCTATCGCTCGGGATAACATTTTTTACGAAAATAATGTTACACATGTTAAAACTGAATACAAACTATGGATTCAATGAATTATTTCTTAATTGATCAAAATGAGTGAAAGTATGCATTTTCCATTCAAAGGGAGATAAACATAATTTCAGTCATTTAAATGCATTGATTCGTCGAGTAACGGTTTCGTACGTGCGTTCGTCGCTTGTATCTATGGATGTCTCTTTTTGACAAGTGCAAAAATATATTAATTCTGTCAATAGACAAAATTTAAGTATCAAAATGCAGAAATGATATTCTATATTTCTGGGAGAAAACAACCATAAGATTACATTCATTTCATAAATTTAATGTATATTAATGTAATCAACATCTCATATAGTCAGACAATGGCAACATCAATCCGGGCATCCTACAGTTTCAATCCACCTTTTTTCCCCAATAAATGTAACTGAAATGGTGGATATATACCGTAGTTTATGTAGTAATAATAATTTCAAAAAAAGACGAAAATAATATTATTTTATATAAAGTACAAAATTATACATCCGAGATCTTCTATTGTTTGATTTAACAATTACCATTCAACCCTTTCAGTAATTATATTGTAGCGACAAAACCTTGTAGTCAGCTACTGGTTTAGAGTTTGTACATTAGATGTATTTCTTCAGTTATGAAAAGAAAGTTAAACAGCGATGGTCATCAATTCCACTAACAACATGAACCATCACATTCAGGTGAACATCTTAACTGAAGTCAATGGAAACAAAAAAAATCACGACACGACGTTGGAAATCCAAGTCCTGACTTGGGACAGGCACAATACTGTTGCGGGGTTCAACCGGTTAATGGGGTCCAATAATGTATAATTTCATGATTTGTTTTGTTTTACTAAATGAATATCAGTCGTTATTAATCAATGTATTATTCTTCTCATTAAGGCAGTATTCACTGACATGTACAATAATGATGTTTTAAAAATAAACGCTCAATACGTAATTGAGTTGAGGACATACTAACCTTTGGTTGTTTTTCATATTTTGTAGCTGCACCATTGGGTTAGTTGCTAATTCCCACAAATTCCTATAGATTCTGTAAACCTTCATATAATATGTGAAAATTAAAGCTGAAATTAACTAAATACCACAATGGCTTATCATCGAACTTGATTTCTTTTGGGGGAAATAGTTCTACTTGTAGAACATCTGTGCATCGTGATGGCTACCACCATCTTCTGTCCCATATAGGTCACAATTGTTGGTCATATTCAAAAGTAGTATATATTTGGAATTCCTTTTAAACTAATTCATGGTGTCAACCATCGAATCTATCAATTTTGTTGATTTGGTTGAATATACCGTACAATCAGAGCAGTTCCAAAATCTAATTGGAAATCATTGACATAGAATTAGAAGTAAAATCGATATCCCTGGCTTCGTATAGGCACTTCTATAAACTATGACATCAAGCTATTTATTACCTTTGTTTCACTTGTATTGTGATATACAATTCAGCTGTACGGTTTCTGATTTTATCCTGTTGACTGCAGGAAGGCAGTTCGTACAGAGATACCACTTATTTTTAATTGCTGCATATTGCACATGTAAGAAGAGTTTCCGTAAGATACCACAGGGGTAATCAGAATCCGTATATCGAAGAAGAACAGACAACACAATGGCCAAAAGAAAAAGTTCAAAGGGCCAAACAACGATCTACAAATCATACTTATAAAACTAAAGATCGAGTAACACGAACCCCACTAAAACCCTGGGGTGAACTCAGGTGCTCCTGAAGGGTAAGCAGTTCCAACATGGCAAAAAGGGCACTGGGTAAAATTAATTTCTAATACTTATATATTACATGATACAGTGACAGTTACTGTTACTTATGACAGTTACAATCTCCGTGCATGGGCCATTTTCAGTGTCTTTGTTTTGTATGCTAGTATAACATGAAGGATGATATCAAGATATTGTTGTGAAGGCCAAACCTTACAAACGTAATTATTGTGCAAGGTGTGTCGTGTGGCTAACTAAAATAGTAGTCATCACCTACCTGACTTTATCAAGTGTGAACCAAACAATAAAATGGAATAAATAATTTGCTTCGATGGCTTTAAATGCATAGTCAAATATCAAATGTATGTCAGATATTTAATCTTGACGTTTTGAGTCATAACGTGATTTCAATACACACCCGGAACAATGAGATAATCGTGATTTGACAGTTATTAAAATATCACCTCATCTAAAGGTCATTTAAACAAGTTTTAAATGATTGTATTTGGTTTTCCATATTTTCGACCTTGAGCGTACCTAATGAACTCGTCGAGAGAACTTTTTGAGATAGAGTTTGTATCGTTTATATCTTACAAATTCTACATAACGAGCAATTATATTATAAGCTGATAATTTCTTGCAGAAAAAAAGAAACTCCTGGGAAAGTACCTGTTAAATATATTGATGAAACCTATCACTCCAGATGTGAGTACTCACCTAGGACGTATGAGCAGCTCTAGATCTGAGTAGTCACCTAGGACGCATGAGCAGCTCTAGATCTGGTTAGTCACATAGGAAGAATTAGCAGCTCTAGATCTGAATAGTCACCTAGGACGTATGATCAGCTCTACATCTGAGTAGTCACCTAAGCAGTTTGAGCAGCTCTAGATCTGAGTAGTCACCTAGGACGCATGAGCAGCTCTAGATCTGAGTAGTCACCTAGGACGCATGAGCATCTCTAGATCTGGTTAGTCACATAGGAAGAATTAGCAGCTCTAGATCTGAATAGTCACCTAGGACGTATGATCAGCTCTACATCTGAGTAGTCACCTAAGCAGTATGAGCAGCTCTAGATCTGAGTATTCATATAGGAAGTATGAGCAGCTCTAGATCTGAGTAGTCACCTAGGAAGTATGAGCAGCTCTAGATCTGGTTAGTCACATAGGAAGAATTAGCAGCTCTAGATCTGAATAGTCACCTAGGACGTATGATCAGCTCTACATCTGAGTAGTCACCTAAGCAGTATGAGCAGCTCTAGATCTGAGTAGTCACCTAGGACGTATGAACAGCTCTAGATCTGAGTAGTCACCTAGGAAGTATGAGCAGCTCTAGATCAGAGTAGTCACCTAGGAAGTATAAGCAGCTCTAGATCTCAATAATCACCTAGGAGGAATGAACAGCTATAGATCTGAGTAGTCACCTAAGCAGTATGAGCAGCTCTACATCTGAGTAGTCACCTAGGAAGTATGAGCAGCTCTAGGTCTGAGTAGTCACCTAGGAAGTATGAGCAGCTCTAGACCCGAGTAGTCACCTAGGAAGTATGAGCAGATCTGAGTAGTCACCGAGTACATATGAGCAGCTCTAGAACTGAGTATTCATCTAGGAAGTATGAGCAGCTCTAGATCTGAGTAGTCACCTAGGAAGTATGAGCAGCTCTAGATCTGGTTAGTCACATAGGAAGAATTAGCAGCTCTAGATCTGAATAGTCACCTAGGACGTATGATCAGCTCTACATCTGAGTAGTCACCTAAGCAGTATGAGCAGCTGTAGATCTGAGTAGTCACCTAGGAAGTATGAGCAGCTCTAGATCAGAGTAGTCACATAGGACGCATGAGCAGCTCTAGATCTGAGTAGTCACATAGGAAGTATGAGCAGCTCTAGATCTGAGTAGTCACCTAGGACGCATGAACAGCTCTAGATCTGAGTAGTCACCTAGGGCGCATGAACAGCTCTAGATCTGAGTAGTCACCTAGGAAGTATGAGCAGCTCTAGATCTGAGTAGTCACCTAGGAAGCATGAGCTGCTCTAGACCTGAATATTCACCTAAGCAGTATGAGCAGCTCTAGATCTGAGTAGTCAGCTAGGAAGTATGAGCAGCTCTAGACCTGAGTAGTCACCTAGGAAGTATGAGCAGATCTGAGTAGTCACCGAGTACATATGGGCAGCTCTAGATCTGAGTAGTCACCTAGGAAGTATGAGCATCTCTAGATCTGAGTAGTCACCGAGGACATATGAGCAGCTCTAGATCTGAGTATTCATCTAGGACGTATGAGCAGCTCTAGATCTGAGTAGTCACCTAGGAAGTATGAGCAGCTCTAGATCTGAGTAGTCACCTAGGAAGTATGAACAGCTCTACATCTTAGTAGTCACCTAGGAAGTATGAGAAGCTCTAGGTCTGAGTAGTCATCTAGGACGTATGACCAGCTCTAGATCTGAGTAGTCATCTAGGAAGTATGAGCAGCTCTAGATCTGAGAAGTCACCTAGGAAGTATGAGCAGCTCTACATATGAGTAGTCATCTAGAAAGTATGAACAGCTCTACATCTGAGTAGTCACCTAAGAAATATGAGCAGCTCTAGATCTGAGTAGTCACCTAGGAAATATGAGCAGCTCTTGATCTGAGTAGTCACCTAGGACGCATGAACAGCAAGTGAACATGTATTCTACTTATAAAAATCCTGGAAAATATTGATAGGAATAAAACACCAAAGAAGTAATCAGTAGCCGTCAATCAAGTCAAAGCACAAAAGGACAAAGAATGATCTACAAAACACTTCACAGAAAACTAACGACTGGGCAACAAACACGGGATGATTACAGGTACTCCAGAATGGTAATCAGTTCTTGTTCCGCGGGATGGTTACAGGTACTCCGGAATGGTAATAAGTTCTTGTTCCACTATTAGCAACCGTCGTATTACTCTTGTTACAAATCCGGTGATAAATTATTAATAAAGATTGGATGGGATTGTGATTTCGATCAAAGGAAAATATCCGTGGTCATCTGATACACAGGTATTACGTAATGGTTAAGTAAGTCTTGGTGGAGACCATAAAACTGAAAAGCGAAATAACTTTACCACTAGAAACCCTATGGAAAATGGAAAAAAGGAAATTTGCTGAATGTAAGCAATTCATCAAGAGATAATTATGTATTTTGTTGTATTGTAGTAAAACAATATGCATAGGATCGAATGGTAACGTTCATTTTTGGGTAAAGGCGCTGGAATAAGAAATATAAGTTAAAGTGTTGCATTCCTGTTCCTCTTTATATGCATTGATAGTGAATTCGAAGATACGTGGTTAACAAAATAACATTGACTGAGGTAATTTATTGATAAAATTTCAGATTCCAGTGGACCCTGTACGCCTAGATTCCAGTGGATAGTGCCACGCTCCTGTACGCCTAAGAACCACTTTTGTAGATTTCGATATGCGGTATGTGCATTGTTTTTTTTCGATCCTACGCAATTGCAGTCAAAAGTTGTTGATCCTGCTGACCCAACACTTTCCTCATTTCTATATCGTTTTTAGGTATTATTAAGCTTGTCCTGAATATAGCTGAAATACTGCTCTCTGGATGTTAAACAATAATCAATCAATCATAAAATCATCAACATGTCATCTGCATTTATTACGAATTGCACGAATCCGACATTTTTTTTTTTATTTCCATCAATTGCAGAACGGAACAGATGTAGTGATCAAAATCAAGGAAGATAATCCACAGTAAAAAATATTTCTCCACAATGACGTTTGTACGTAAAAGTGATTGTTGTTTAACGCCAACTCAACAATTTGTTAGCTATATCATGCAGAGAACAAGTTAATTTTCAATGAAATGATGATGATGTCCGCTTTGTACTAGACCAACACGCTAAGTTGTATTTGTATAGCGATAGCTCACTCAAACAACAGTCCGCGGATAGACATGTCGCCCAACTCGTACACATTATCCTGATTCCAAGCCAGTCAGTCTTTGCCCCTTCTCCTTAATGCTACGTGCTTAGCGGAGATAGCAACAAAACTAATATACTAATTTCATAGTCTTTGATTTAACCCGATCGGGAATCGAACCAACGATCTACTACACTAGAGGCGAGAACGCTAACAATTACGTCACCAATGTAGATAAACGTCTGTAGGTTTAGAGATATATTCCTGAATGTAGTATACATGTCCAACGTAAGTCAACATCACTAACTTTAAAAAGAAGGCTGTATTTAAAAAAAAATGTCTTTTTTGGAAAAGCAGAGTCAAAACATTATGCCAAAAACTGACAAAGATGGTATTTCTAGTGTTTACAAACCTGACAAAGATGGCCTTCCTAGTGTTTCCAAAACTGACAAAGATGGCATTCATAGTGTTTACAAACCTGACAAAGATGGCATTCCTAGTGTTTCCAAAACTGACAAAGATGGCATTCATAGCGTTTACAAACCTGACAAAGATGGCATTCCTAGTGTTTACAAAACTGACACAGATGGCATTCCTAGTGTTTACAAACTGACAAAGATGGCATTCCTAGTCCTAGTGCTTACAAACTGACAAAGATGGCATTCCTAATGTTTACAAAACTGACAAAGATGGCATTCCTAATGTTTACAAAACTGACACAGAAGGTATTCCTAGAATTTTCAAAACTGACAAAGATGGCATTCCTAGTGTTTACAAAACTGACAAAGATGACATTCCTAGTGCTTACAAACTTTACAAAAATGGCATTCCTAATGTCTACAAAACTGACAAAGATGGCATTTATAGTGTTTACAAAACTGATGGCATTCCTAATGTTTACAAAACTGACACAGATGGCATTCCTAATGTTTACAAAACTGAAAAAGATGGCATTCCTAGTGCTTACAAAACTGACACAGATGGCATTCCTAGTGTTTACAAACTTGACAAAGATAACATTCCTAGTGCTTACAAAACTGGCAGAGATGGCATTCCTAGTGCTTACAAAACTTGACAAAGATAACATTCCTAGTGCTTACAAAACTGGCAGAGATGGCATTCCTAGTGCTTACAAACTTGACAAAGATGGCATTCCTAATGTCTACAAAACTGACAAAGATGGCATTCCTAATGTTTACAAAACTAACACAGATGGCATTCCGAGAATTTTCAAAACTGACAAAGATGACATTCCTATTGCTTACAAAACTGCCAAAGAAGGAATTATTTTCATAAGTGCAGTGAGTGAAAGAAAAGAACCTTTTATTCATTGAATTATGCATTATTATTGAAGTCATGTTTAAATGGGTATATTTCTGTATGTAATATCTGATACAACTGTAAGACATCTTTTTGTCAGTGACTTACGACAGGTCGGTGGTTTTCTCCGGGTCCTCCGGTTTCCTCCATCAATAAAACTGACCGCCACTATATAACTGATATATTTTTGAAAGTGGCGTTAAACACCATCAAACAAACAAACAACATTTTTTTCAAAGTTCACTTGGTAAAGTGTTTCGAACATTTTGTTTTGCTTAAATATTTTACGACTGACTTTAAAACACAAGTGTGTATTGACTCCAACATGTATGTATTACTTGTGATATAAATCTATACGTATTATTACGTGTTATGACATTTTAATATTATTGGTAGTTTTTTGGAGTAAATTTGTGAATGGCCTATTAAAAAAACTTGGCTTTGCATTCTCTACAAACATCAGAATATGACACCATTGATTGAATAAAGACACCGTTCTGAAGAACATTTTTATCATTAAACCTGAATATCACACACACACATATATCATGGTCGTAGCGCAATGGAGGCAAATGAGGCAAATGCCTCACTTTTGAAACGGCAAGTATACCTTTGAAAACAAATAAAGACATTTTGTTTTCCAAAATTTGTCTAATTTCACCCATAAATCCATTGCTAATATCACGGATTATAAATTCATTGGACGTAATATTCGATTAAAACTGTGACGAGTTGTTAGACACAATCGTAACTACTCGGCCATTCTCGCTACCCTGCAAATAACCTCGTATGCAGATAGGAGAAATTCTTCTTAAATTGTTTGCCGGAGGTTAATTATATATAAGCCGGACAAAAATATAGTCCACGAAAATCCAATATGGAAGACTTACTAAGTAAAATCTTTAATCATGCAAAACTAATTAAAACTTTAACTTTTATCCATGAAAATAATTGAAATATAGAAAATTGTTTAAAATATCAAACTTACATGTAACTGACATGTGAAAAGTAGTACGATTTATACGCCTAATGCATACGAGGTTATTTGCAGGGTAGCGAGAATGGCCGAGTAGTTACGATTGTTGGTAGACAGTGACAGTGTTATTCGGCAGCTGTATGTCATAAATTCAGATGAAAAACAATGAGAATATCCGAAGTTGCTCCCGCGAAAAAACATTGCAGAAGACGTTGGAAAGTCATGTCACTTAACAATTGGTTGAAGACAGGGTCTTTAAAACGAAAATTAGATGAAGGTAATTTTCAAAACATCAGTGTGGATTTGCATATTCCATGTTATGAATGAAATAACACATTTACCAGATTCCCAGAAAAAATATGTCTAGAAAATCCAACCAACTGGCAATATCTAGAATAACGCTCAAACAGGTCTGAGGAGGTACAATATGCAGTAAACAGCTATGTTTCTGACTTTTAAAAGGCATTTTCAATTTAGAATTTAGTCTAAAAATTACAAAAGGCGTCAGCTAACGGGGGCTTCGCCCCCGAACCCCCTTTACCCTCTGCCCCCCAAATCCCCACTGGGGGGAATATCCCCCAGACCCCCTTTGCCTCCCTTTATTCAGACCCGGCCTACCGCCGTGTATATATATATACTCATAGAAGATACTCATTAAGTTCTCTGGTTGGTAGATTTCCTTAGATTTTATATATATATACTTGTATTTGATGGTCATCCTTTTCTTGTCCTCACATTGCAAATATCAACTGAATTGAACCTCTTTTAAGAGGTCATCTGTCTTAAAAGACCACATTTTCTTTGTCCCAAATGTGACCTCTTAATACAGGTTTGTAGCCAAAGTTATTCATGACATTAGTTCAAATAAAATAAAAGATCTAACTTAAACACCGTATAAAAAGTGTTTGAAGATACCACAGGTTTAATCAGAAATCGAAGAAAAACAGACAGCACTTATCAATGTTGTATATATTTTAATGTAACAGGAAAACAGAAACATTACTAGTATGTGTTGTTTTGTAATATGATTATCTTGCCAATATAAAATGGGTCATTTTATTTATGCTCTACAATATCGAACAATTCGCAACTTAGAGCGTAGTAGGCGGGGGTCAAAGAGGCAACTTAGAGCGTAGTAGACGGGGTCAAAGAAGCACCTTAGAGCGTAGTAGACGAGGGTGGAAAAGAAGCAAAATCCTCACTTTTTTTACACAAATTTAGAAAAGCTGAGGGGAATGTTTTTCAGCAAAATTACTTTTTTTTTCTCTCCGAAAGTCCCCCCCCCCCCCCACACCTTTGCCTCTTTCCGGTACACTCGTAAATCTTGTCCGTGTCCGGTCCACTCCTACGCCTCTGGTATCTGATGGTTGTGTTTGTAGAGAAGTGATCAAATATTTTAAAGGTCTACTACAGCATGTATTTTCCTACGCTTTTATGAACATCTACATTTATTTACACACCTTAAAATTTTACATATTACCTGATGGCAGAAGAACTATATCAATTTAAAGTCTACAGGTGAAAAACAGAGAATGTCACACACAAATTAAAGTTAGAAAATGTTACGATTTCTAATTACAGATCAGTTAATATTTATTTAAAATTCAGTGTATTTTCTATTTAAATACATGTATTTCTTAATAACATGAAAGCAGGAAATGCATCTGATAATTCAGTATGCAGCACTGAAAACAAAATGATCATAAAAATACGAGCTATTCAACATTTGCTATGTATATAATCGTATACAAAAATAGGTATACCAATTAAATGTACTTTAGTATATTTACCTATATGATTGTGAGGTATAGTCATTGGATTACATAAGCTTGAATACGAAGGTATTTAGTATGGGTGTTTTCCCATTCTATGATTACCTATCAAAATTAAATTATTAATAATTGAGTATTTTGAAATATTTGTCTGAATAATTAATATTATGAGATTTATAAGCACTAAATAGGGATACTTGTTTCCAAAACATCTGTCTATGACTTACGGGAGGGTTGTAACTCCCTCGGCGAACCTTGGTCATACATGTATGTAGAAATGTAGCATGGTGTAAAACAAATGAACTCTCAGTGTAGCTAAAATGATACTTATCAAAAGAAAGCTAATTGTTTAAAACCACGAAAATAGAAACTCACATATGACAGATATTGACCCATTTATAACAGTTTAGATTGCACGTCAATTATTGTCAAGGACGTGATAAAAATTTGTCCGTTTTGTTTTTCGCTTGTTGGTGGACCAGTGCCTATCCATAATTGGTCATTCGAATCTATTGCCAGACTGCTGGGATGTAAAATCTTCACTTCTAATGTTGACATGTTTTGCAAGAATGTTCCGTTCCTATCTAGAATGTGTAAAGAATGATTGTCAATGTCGCATATGATAATTTCGCCGGTTTTTGTGCACTTAATATCCGTTGGTATGAAATACTTCTTCTTTGTGCCACTTTCGGTTCCAGAATATCTAAATTTGACATCTCCCTTTTCATTAATACCTATTATTCGTCCAGTAAATGGACTGTGTTTATCAATGACCACTATATGTTTGGTTACTTCATTGACACAACATCGATAAGGAACAGTGAAAAGTCGTACCCCTCTCGAGTCAAATTCAAAATCCGCCGTCGTAATGCCTTCAAATGTCAACTTCAAAATTGCCCGTCTACTTCCGGAGTCCATATTTTTGCTATCAGAATCCACAATTCCGACGAATATTTCATCTTGTAATGTTACATGCACACAAGTAGGCAACATCGGCGAGAAATCTTTAACTTTCCGCAAAATCCCGACTTTTGATAAGGTTTGTAGCGATTTGTTTTCAAAGTCACTAATATATAGCAAATTACCATCTACTGATGTAGAAAAATCGTAGAATGTAATTGCTATTTCATTGAGTGGAGTAGATGGACTGTCTAAATTCACTAATTGTATTGTCTTCGATTTAATCCCTCCAATACACGCCTGTCTTTCCCCACAAGGGCTCATCAACGATATCATCTGGAGTTTTATAGGCTGAATGGTATCCACCAATTGTAAATGATGTTTCTGCACCGACCCACGAGCAACAGTTCTGCTATAACTTAGACATCCCAGTTGTGTAGCGATTTCAACAGATGTTTGTTCCCCCGATTGAAACAACAATGATTCGTGACTGGGTAGAACAGATATATATTGCTGCCATTGCTCCTTTAACTCTTGGTATGCAGTTTGTAACTGGATTGGTTTGTTTTTATGCTCTAAAGAACAAAGCTTGTCTTTTGCTTTTGCTAATTTCGTTCGTTCCTTATTCACTTGAGTAAGTGACTCTTTAATCGATTTTTCTTTTTCTTTGTAAAAATCATCTATTTCGTTGTGAAGAGCTTTCACTTTATTCTTACAGCTTTGCATGATTTCGTCGTATTTTTGTTGTATTTGTTTTTTCATTTCTTTCTTCTCTATGATGTTCTGTTTTTGGTTTTCTTGATCTTTGGGTAATTCTAATTCTACTTTAACCTTTGTGATCAACGATTTTATGTTGATATCGTTAACGTTTTGAAAGCTTTCAAACTGATCAAGTTGGTGATCCACGTGTTCTTCAACTTTCTCCACGTCATTTATTCTCAGTTCACATTTAACACAAAATAAATCACATTTTCCTTGACTTTTTATAGCAGAAAGTATCTTCAGTTTTTGCTCCGCCATTATTTGATCACTAAGCTTCCCCAGAGAGACAATGATATGATCTTTGCTAATTGAAAATCTTTCGTGGACATTTTTGCAATCATTGCAATATAAATCCTGACAACATAAACATTTCCATGAAACAGCATTCTTCTTTTGGCAAAAATGACAAAATACTCTCAACTTAACATCCGCTATCGTCGCCATTTATAAATAACCTAAACTTGTTATATACTGTATACTACACATATATGTAATTGACGACGCATACCATCGACCTACTAGACCGTTTAACAACACACATCAACGGGTACATTTAAAATGATTCAAAATAAACAATATTGAAAAGAAGGGTGTTAATTGTGTGTGCACGTACAACACTCCTGTATGTGTTGTTGTATGTAGAATGTTCACCTTATGTTGAAAAGTATATACTATACATACTACATACTACATACTACATACTACATACTACATACTACATACTACATACTACATACTACATACTACATACTACATACTACATACTACATACTACATACTACATACTACATACTATATACTACATACTACATACTACATACTACATACTACATACTACATACTACATACTACATACT
>MJUT01016802.1:728-11979 GCA_002080005.1 Gigantidas platifrons
GGCCTAATGTCACATCTCTCTAGTTCTATATTAGACTTACCTTTGCCTGTATCTGCCCTAAGTTGATACTCTATATTTGGATCCAGGCCTAATGTCACATCTCTCAAGTTATATATCAGACTTACCTTGGCCTGTATCTGCCCTAAGTTGATACTGTATATTTGGATCCAGGCCTAATATCACATCTCTCTAGTTCTATAATAGACTTACCTTGGCCTGTATCTGCCCTAAGTTGACACTGTATATTTGGATCCAGGCCTAATGTCACATCTCTCAAGTTCTATATTAGACTTACCCTGACCTGTATCTGCCCTAAGTTGATACTGTATATTTGGATCCAGGCCTAATGTCACATCTCTCAAATTCTATATTAGACTTACCTTGGCCTGTATCTGCCCTAAGTTGATACTGTATATTTGGATCCAGGCCTAATGTCACATCTTTCTAGTTCTATATTAGACTTACCTTGGCCTGTATCTGCCCTAAGTTGATACTGTATATTTGGATCCAGGCCTAATGTCACATCTCTCTAGTTCTATATTAGACTTACCTTGGCCTGTATCTGCCCTTAGTTGATACTGTATATTTGGATCCAGGCCTAATGTCACATCTCTATAGTTCTATATTAGATTTATCTTGGCCTGTATCTGTCCTAAGTTGACACTGTATATTTGGATCCAGACCTAATGTCACATCTCTCAAGTTCTATATTAGACTTACCTTGGCCTGTATCTGCCCTAAGTTGATACTATCTATTTGGATCCAGGGCTAATGTCACATCTCTCAAGTTATATATTAGACTTACCTTGGCCTGTATCCTCCCTAAGTTGATACTGTATATTTGGATCCAGGCCTAATGTCACATCTCCCAAGGTCTATATTAGACTTACCTTGGCCTGTATCTGCCCAAAGTTGATACTGTATATTTGGATCCAGGCCTAATGTCACATCTCTCTAATTCTATATTAGATTTACATTGGCCTGTATCTTCCCTAAGTTGATACTGTATATTTGGATCCAGGGCTAATGTCACATCTTTCTAGTTCTATATTAGACTTACCATGGCCTGTATCTGCCCTAAGTTGATACTGTATATTTGGATCCAGGCCTAATGTCTCATCTCTCTAATTCTATATTAGACTTACCTTGGCCTGTATCTGCCCTTAGTTGATACTGTATATTTGGATCCAGGGCTAATGCTGCACCTCCAACAGTTTGTACATTTGCAATTGTAGCTTGTTCTTCGTGTTCAGCTGTTAAAATAAATAAAGACACTAGTCAATACATCATCACTGTTAATGTGTTATATGATTAAAATGAAAATTTGTAATGGAGTGAGTGAGTGATTATTGTTTAATGTCAAATGAGAAATGTTCAGCTATGTGATGACAAGAACAAGATGCCTTTGACAAGATGATGTCCACTTTGTATTAAGACCAGCTTACAGAGTATAATCTTTATAGTAAAAAAAACAGTGTGTGGTAGACATGTCGCTCAACTCCGACATATTATTCCGATTCCAAGACAGCCCTGAGTCCTTAGTGCTGCGTGCTTAGCGGAGAAGCAAAAAAATAACAATTTAAATGTCTTTGGTTTGACACAACCAGGGCTCGAACCTAGGATTTACCACACTCAAGGTGAGCACCTAACCATAACACCACAGATGCGGTTTGTTATTTGTCATGGAAAGTTATTATTATAAGGTATTTTATATATACATACACAATGTTATCTACTTTCATGCAATGTGCGAAATTAGAAGTATAGCAGTAGACAGTCTAATTAAAATTTAGTCTGTCCAAGACAACACATTTTGAGATAGAACTAATGCAAATTTTACATCCAACTGGTTTGTCTATGCTGTTGTCTACACTAGTCTACGTTAGTATTGTGTTTCAGATTTTCATATACCTGATGTCGATGCTGGTAGTAAAAATGCGCTTCTCACATTGTTTATGCAAGTATATGTATGTAATGATCAGGCCTTTGAATAAAGGGTGGTACCTGGTATTTTTACCTAACTAAAATGGTCTTTGGTACCTCTTGATATTAAGTGTGTTGCATAAGATATTTATAAAAATTGTTCAAATTTCAATAAAAAGTACTGCCTGTAAATAGTGAAGTACTGGTACACTTGAAAAATATTGAAATGATTGATATTTGATATAGCTACTAAAATGATATATCCTCCTTCTTGTAATTCATCATTCTTCATTACAGAAGCTTAAAAGGCAGAGGTTCTTTAAGTGTTACTATTAGCAGTTCAATTCAACATGCCTCATATCAGATTCTAACAATACACAGTGAAATTTTAAGAAATGAATAGTAATATTTTTTTTTACTTTTTACATCAGGAGTGCCAGCATACATATACAAATGTAGATTTTATATCCAATAATTGAACTCTATTAACATGTTTAACATGTAAATAAACAAACAAATTTTGGAATCATAATATGGTGTCCTGTTGGACTCAGAATAAATACCTTTGTCTTCTACTTGGTCATGTGTTAATGTTACATCATCTGAATTGTTGGAATCGTTATTCTTCTGTTCACTGTAAAAAACACAACAATGACACTGACAATTTTACTAAAGAAATAAATCATGGAAGCCAGAATATGTTGGGAGTTTTAACATGGATTGGCGGATATTAGTATTTTATCCCGAGTTAGAAGCGAGGGATAAAATTTACTAAAATCCGCCATTCCATGTTAAAACTCAAAACACATTCTGGCTTCTATGATTTATTTCGATTCTGATATGTCTAAGAGTATAAATACGGTAGTATACTTTGATTGGAAGACGGTAATTTATATTTACGCTTGCGGAAAATGTCGCACACAATTTATATAACTCGAATAAAACTGCGCCGTCTATCGGCATTATTCGGGTTACAAGTTATGCTGCCTATGGAAAAGCCAGTCACATTCTCCGGCGCATGCGCTAATGAGAGTATACCGAATGGATAACTCACTCATTTGTTTACAAAGCGATAGATGGAGGACATGTTATAATTATTTATATATACTCCTTCTATTATCACGACATGATTTTAACGAAAGATAAGAACAAGAAAAAGTTTTGCTAAAGATTTCAAATGTTTATACAATGCAGATTTCATTGCCATATTTTGATGAATTTTTCCCATCATGCCTCTCATGAAAATCACTGTTACTGACACGAAAATTTATATCAAACAAATTTTGATTAGAAATCAAAATATTTGAAATATTACAATGTAGCAGTGATCACTGTGGGACTGTCCCCAGCACCACTGGCACAAAAAATTGAACCCTTTTTATTAGAAGATACAAAAGGGGTAATCAAAGACTGTAAATCGAAGACCAAGCTATACAATGACCAACGGTGATCCACAAAACTAATGCAGTACCTGCTCAATAAAACATCATTTTAGTTTGTTTCTCTTGTAAAATTATGTGGACAAGTCTTGAAAGGGGTAAGGACAGGATTGTGACCATGAGAAAAGTGACATACAATGTATTTGTGACACATATATTCCTTAGGGACAGGTAAGAAAAGTATCGTATAAAATTGTTAGTGACACACTTGATGTGACGTGGAATGAAATTGAAAAATATGATGTAAACATATGGAAATTTCATATAATCTTCTTACATATTGAAAATAACATAATTCATAAATATTTGGTTAAATTACTATGAACACGTGACTTGAAATCCAGATAAGAAAATGAGAAAGAAAAAAAGACAAACTATTAGTAATAATTTAATAATGATAAAACTAATAAGCTCGAAACCAGACACAAATTAACATTCTTGGACAGCCTCTGTCAACACATGTCATTTTTTTTATTAGTTGATAATAACAAAAGGTTTTAGTAAAGCTACATCTTGTTCATAGATAAATCTGGGAAGTTTCACACAAACATATAGTTTATTCCGATACTCTAACTCACAAGTAAATGACAATTCAGGTGTTTTTAGACTGATTTTCGTGACCAGTTCAATATCACAACTTATAATTCTAGGACTACATTTAGTACAGGACATCTCAACACAAAAGAAACTCCTTGGAAATTATCTTGACTCTTCGGTGTAAAATTTTATGCAGTTGATTTCATTTATGATGTATCCCATAAAACCAATGGGAACAAAAAAAACAATAATTTATTTTTATTTTACTTTTCAGGAAAGAACAGGAAACAATACATACACACATGAAGCTCTACAGCTGAAATACAAGTTAGATAATGAGTTTGAATTGGTTTTTGTGGTAAATATTATTCTAAAGCATAAATACGGTGTTCCCTTGGTTACTCCAATAACCTTTATATTTTGCAGTTTATTTTAATATTTCCGGTGTTCTAACTAGAGAATCTTATTTGTTTGGGTTACTTATGTCACAGTTGACTCTTACACTTGCAATTCAATTCAATATTGAATGAAGCACAAATAGAAATTCACCTACATTGTTCATAGGGATTGCAAATCAGGCACAGCTTATGTAAGTGCTCTCCCACAATTATTAAAGGACATCAGATTAAAAAAAAGTAAGATTACACATAAGTTAATAATGAAGATATAATAAAATATATGATTTACATATTAATTCCTCTTAATCACAGGGGGCCGTCATGGTCATGATCGTATGGTGGTATGGTGGTTCGATATAAAACTACCTATGCAATTTGTGCCTATCACCACTAACGTTGTGAGGTCGAATCCTGTTCGGGCGAGGTGTACTCGATACAGTAGTATGTGATAAAGTTTTCAGTGACTTGAGGCAAGTCGATGGTTTTCTCCTGGTACTCGGGTTTCCTCCACCAATAAAACTGACAGCCACGATATAACTGAACTATTGTTGAAAGTGGCGCCAAGCACCCTAACCGTCTTATTCACTGACTTAGGACGTTTTTCTTAACTATGAATTTTTCCTGTTTTTGCTATGTAGTTTTGGTCTAAATTTAACTATTGTTTGTAACACATAAAAAGAATATTAATTTTATTTTTCGTGGCGAGTCCAGATTAAAAATTATTCTTTTTTTTCAATTTTGATTATTATGAACTACATGAATCTGTATCATGGATTTAACTTTAAACTGACACGTTTCTGAAATAACCTTCATCATGTAGCTCAAAATCGAAAGATTGGAAAGACAAATAATTAAAATATTGGGAGCAATAAAACCAAAGGGTCTATCTAAAGACAGTTAAGATAAGAATATTGTTATAAAAGTGAAGTTTGTCAATTATACACTGCACTTAAACAGGGATGCAAAAAAAATGTTTGTTATATTGATATAATTCCATTTATAAATATGACATAATGTTAATGGCTTGCTTTATTCAATTTCATGTAAATTAACCGGAATATTAATTAAATTTCATTTTAGTGGGAATAAAATGTAAATTAACCTGACTATTAATTTAATTTCATTTTAGTGGGAATGACATGTAAATTAACATGAATATTAATTAAATTTCATTATTTGTGTACTGTACTTATAAATTAATTACTGATTTTCCCATTTAACATGATAAAAAATGCTGCAAATCATGAAGAAAATGAAAAATAAATAAAACTAATATTTATATTTCATTGTGTTTTGGAAATTATGTTAAATTCAAAGAGGATATTTACTATACTACAGGTACATTGTTGGAGTAATGATGCTGGATATGATCAGATAATTTTATATCTGTTTGAAAGTATACTGGTAACTACTTTATTAATGGACACAAGTTCAGACAGGGATACTTGTAGCAGTTTATTTTGCAGAGTTCAGAAGACATTTCTGAAAATTTTTGTGATCCCCACCATTGAAAAAATCTAAAATCTGAAAACTTTGACGAGTCCAGGACTCATTTAGTTGAGTTGCAATGAACTCTATTTAGAGAGCACTTTAATCAGACATTTTTTAATAGCTACTTTTGACATGTAATATACATGTATAGCATCATGGAAAGGAATTTTAGTATACAAATATTTATTTTCTACGCAGGTGGCTTACCAAAAGATATTGCAGTTGTCGTACATAGACAAATTCCTAACAGATATACAGATGGAGTTCAGGAATAAGTATAAAGATTGTTTGACTGATGGCACAGCATTTTGAAACTTTCATTTTATGGCTGATTTCAATCAGATTTTGAAGGCAAAATAGGGTAAGAGTTATGGTGATTAACGCCACTTTCAACAATATTTCAGTCATATCGTGGCAGTCAGTTTTATTGGTGGAGAAAACAACTGACCTGCCGCAAGTCACTGACAAACTTTATCACATAATGTTGTATCAGGTACACCTCGCCTGAGCAGGATTCGAACTCACACTGTTAGTGGTGATAAGCACTGATTGCATACATAGTTGTAAATCCTAGTACCATGCGATCACGACAATGAAAGCGCTCTCATTCATTTCTATGTACATTGCAAATTTGTATGGAAATATGGAAAGCTTTCCCCGTTATTTCAATTGACACTTTTTTTAACAAGGAAAATGAAGACATATGAAGAATCTACAAAATCTAAGAAAAGTGTTGCATCAATGATAGAAAATAGAAAGGATGAAAAGAAACCAGCCAAAGGAAAGGAGAACAATGCAGTGAAAGGTATCAATTAGATCTTATTGATTTTGTTCCTTACATTGAGAAGTACTATATAAGATGTCATTTAATAGCTTTTCAAACAAACAATTTGCCTTCTTTAAGCGCATATTTTATCAACAATCATTTCAAACAACATGTACTCTCTATCTCTCTCATTATAGGGGTGGTCTTGATCGTATGACCTATATGCAATCAGTGCCTATCACCACTAAAGTTGTGAGTTCGAAGCCCATTAATGGCGAGTTGTACTGTACTCGATACAACCTTGTGATGATACAGTTTGTCAGTAACTTGTAGCAGGTCGGTGGTTTTCTCCAGTTTCCTCCACCAATAAAACTGACCGCCTCGACATAACTTAAATATTGTTGAAAGTGGCATTAAACCCCATAAACCAACCAACTCTCTCATTATGAGAAGAAAGTTCCACCCAATATCTACAAAATGAACAAAGTTATTGAACATATAAAACAAAAACCACGACATATAGAATTGGAAATCCAGCGTCCTGACTTGGGACTGTTACAAAAATGCGGTGGGAGTACAATTGTTAATTAAATGGTTACTAAGCTTCCCCTCTTAGTAAATAAATCTCCAATGGCAATACAGATATAAATAGATGTTTAATAAAAGTAAAAAGATTCACTTCAACTAAAAAGGCCACATGATGTCACAAAAATGTATACTGTATTTGAAACTTGACAGAGGACTTTTTCTTAATTCTTATAAATTTACTTTATAGCCAGTTACATCCATATACTGTGAAAGTACTTTTCTTCGTGGGCATCAATTTTCGTGGTTTGGTTAAAAATTACTAGTTCATGGATTCGTAAATTCATGGATTTTGTGTTTGTACCCAAAATAAAATTTGCGGATTTTATATTTTCAACATTATAAGTTTCATTGGGTAGCAAATCTTAGAGAAAGCTTCAATACATTAGACAGATGAGCCGTAGAATTATGCAATTAAGTAAGATCAATTTTACTTATTATTTCTCTTCGTGTTGTGTATTTGCGAACGGTATGTTGGTAGGAATAAATCCACACTAGCAACAAATACGGCCATGCGTTATTTTATCTTGCATACTGCTTTTATGGACAGAAAATCGACGTTGAGAAAACAGCGAGGATGATAGTAACACAAATGAACGACGATAGTAACGTAATAATTTGCAAATCTGATGATGATAGTAACGACGAAAAGATGATAGTAACGATACAAGGATGATAGTAACGTCAGAAAAAATATCGAATAGCAATTATAAAATATTTGTTTTACAATACTGCTGGTGAATGCTGGAATTACGGAACAGGATAATAATCCAACTTACAGTTAATTTAATACACCATGGTGTGCACATGCAGGCTATTTTCCAAACAATTTTGGCTTTTGAAGTCATGTTTTACAAATGTTACCTTGGGATTTGGTTAAAAACTGTTTTTCTGTTTTGTCAAACGGATGCATCTAAGGATAGCGCAAAGTTTCCTGTATTTTGGCAAAAGTGTATTTTCAAACCATTCAGAATATTAAGGGAACGACCATTTAAATTGAAGGTAGGTTATAGTTTGTATTTTCACTCAGAATAATTATTTCGACTCGGAAGTCACGACATTCATTTCTTGCGCACTGCCAGCTCGAGATTTTTTTCAAAGTATAACAAGACATTTTGAGGCAAAAACTCTGGATCAGAAAATCGATTTTTCTCTTATATGAAGATGCGAATAATTTTTGTAACATTGGAAGTCAGATTATGTTTTAAGAAAAAAATATACCGCCCTTTTCAAGTTAAATGGTCCGTCCCTAATAAATAGTGTGTAATTAGACAATGCCACTGTTTACAAGAATTTGTATTTTGAAGGACACAAAATATCCATATGCATACTGCAATTAGTTGGTAAGGTTATTCTAACTGATCATACATCATGTATGTGTTAAAAATTATTGACCCGTATACAAAGTTTTCAGTGGCAGAACGACACAGAACTTCAGGTAGGTGGAGGCCTGTGTGTCTTCATAAAGGGTGTAAGATATACGTGACAATGGAAACCAAAACTTCTGTATCAATATCATATGTACCTTTCTTTTGCTCTTTTTCCTTAAATGGAGTACTAGTGTCATTGGGCGTAGAGTTCACAACTAATAGTGAGCCATCTATACCTGATAAGTCAGACATTCCTGTAAATGATACAATGAATACAACAAAATAAGAGATTCTGGAATATAACCTTTCCCCACCCAAATGATACACTTGGCATCAAAATGCAATGACTGGTACAATTTACAATCATGCAAATTAATTTTTAAACCTTATATGTAGAATGAGATTCATGTAGACAATTATAGATTGAATTATCCATAATTATTTATATGATATGAACGTTTTATTTGGATTTGTTTTTAAATGATTCCAAATTAAGCTTCATCACTTTCCTTGCGAAAAATGCCAATAAAGCGCAATATTATTGAAAAATTACTTTGTGAAGGCGTTAGATATACGTGTATCTTATAACTGAAAGTTACTTTTAACAACACTGATTATGATCGAAAACTTACGACCAATTACACACATCTTCATTTTCATTTCTATTTTTTTACTAACTTGATATTTTACAGAACTTGTACATTTTAGTTTTACATTGATTCAAGATTTCAATATATATAAGAAAAAAACTCCGACACATTAATATGTGTAACATGTAGAAAATGAACATAATATATGAAAAAAACATAACAGAATGAACATGTCATGCAAAATGCAATATTGAACAATTAAAACAAAGCAAATGAACATGAAATAGTACTTCCCACACACAGGTTTATAATCTTGTGTGTTAGAATAATTCAAAATTTCTAGAACAGTGTAGAACTAAAAATTGTTACCATCTACCGACTGTAATGATACATCCTGAAATCTAGCAATACACTGTCTAAGGAGGAACTTAAGGCGGATACAAACCGACCAATTTTTAGTACTGTTTTATATTTAGTCCAAAATTAAGTTGTTCATATCTTTAAAGAATTTTCTAAGCATTCTCAAACATTTCACAAGTATTTAAAATATCATTTACTATGCGTGTACAGATTCAATTTTTAGAAAAATTTCAAAAAATTAGAAATTATTAACTAACAAAGGTGATTTTCGGACGAAACATTTTTCACATCAGCAGTAGATTCAGTCTATGTAAATTACCCATCATTCAATAATGTCATCCTTAATTTTTGGTGCGTTTGATTTGTTGTATTGATTAATTCTTAAACAGCTTTTTAAGTATCTTGATTTTATATCTCGAATTTTTCTTTGTTACATAAAACATTTTGGTAAAAATAAACGTAATTAATTGCAGACTTGATGATTTCATGAGCCATTGATAGAGAAGAATCAGATTACATAAACATTTACATCACCAATCAAACGCACCCAAAAATTGTTCGTTTTGACACCACCTATGTTTGAACTAAAATTTCGTTTTATTGGAGTCGAAATTAAAAGATCTGGCCGGCGTCTATTCCAAAGAAAGGATGAAATTATTGAATGGTGGGTGATTTACTTAGACTAAATCTACTGCTGATGTGAAAAATGTTTCGTACAAAAATCACCTTTGTTAGTTAATAATTTCTTATTTTTGGAAATTTTTCTAAAAATTGAATTTGTACACGTATAGTAAATGATATTTTGAACATTTTTGAAATGTTTGAGAATGTTTATAGAACAGTACTAAAAATTGGCCGGTTAGTATCCGCCTTAAATAAGCTATTTTCAAACCGTTTTCACAACTGAAATTTTGTCATTAAAAGGAAAACGTTAACAAAATTAACACATTATCTGGGAAGTGCTTAAAACAGATTTTTAGGTTTTATTTATTTTACATATTTTTAGATAAATTTAAAACAAACTAAACTTTACTTGCAGTCACAAACAAAGCACCATTTCTTTCCAGTACATAATTGTATTTCCTTTATTTCCATTGAAAATAAAGTATTTAAAGGAAAAGACCAGTCAGTTGAAAAGTTGTTTTAATTCAATTCATTATAACTTGTTATTCGTAAATAACTTATTATTTAAAAAAAAAAACCTTTATTAACATTAATATACTCAATTAAAAATATGAATATTTGGAATGTCCTGTCGTAGTGTAAGCGGCCATGACACCTCTTCATGTGACGTCACGCAGTCAGATCATGTTAGTTGAATAAATAACATGTGTCTGACTCTTTTCAACATCGTGACCGTTTGGTTATGTTTTAATATCAGATCAACTGCAATACAATGTTCATAATTGTATATCGTTCTAATTTTGTTCTTAATATTCCCATCCCATGTTACATTTTCATAAAACAAAGGAGTTTATTTGTACGGTGAAAAAGGGGGGGTGTTCTACGTATAATTTCATGTTTTACGTGATTGGCGTAGGTTAAATAACTGTCAGTTTTAAGTCGTTTTATGCTTACACATGTTTTTTTTTCTTTTTTGTCCCCAATGCTGTCGTACTTTCCCGTGTTTTTCGTGGTCACTGATCGATGTGTTGACAAGGATAGTCCTGACCGGTAATTAAAAAAAAAATCTTCCCACATTTCCCCTTTCGTTAGTGCAATAAAATGATTGACATGAAGTCATAATGATATTGTAAATATCAAAAGATAAATATACGACGTTATTTTACGA
>MJUT01016802.1:20084-31962 GCA_002080005.1 Gigantidas platifrons
ACAAGATATTTGATAAAGAACGTTTGTAAAGATGCACAAGATATTTGATAAAAAAAAGTTTGTAAAAATTGACAACATATGTGATAAAGAACGTTTGAAAAAAATGGACAACATATTTGATAAAGAACGTTTGTTAAAACGGACAAGATATTTAATAAAGAACGTTTGCTAAAATGGACAAGATATTTGATAAAAAAAAGTTTGTGGAAATGGACAAGATACTTGATAAAGACCGTTTGTAAAAATGGACAAGATATTTGATAATACACGCAGATATAAATCGTTCAGAAACATCCAACTTATCATAAGTCGGAATTTTTGAACTCAGGTTAACTTCCTTGACACCAGGATATATGATTTACGGGGAACTCTGACGATTTCTTATCGAAATTGATATAAAAATAAGAATGGTGTCATTTAGGGCCAGATTTTTATTGGGGGAAAAAAACTCTCAGACTTATCGTATAAACTTTTATACACGGTTTCTCTTGAGGAAAATGTTGACTTCGACTCGATTATTTTTTTTTTCAGTTATCGATGATACAGGCTACTCTGATACTTGGAGAAATAAAGATTTTCCTAATTCTGATTGGTTAATTTCGAGTACCAAATTAAACCTAAATGATCATTTGGTACTTCCTAGTTTAACACTCTCAATAAACATTGAACTATAGACTATATATATACAGAACATTTCAAATTTAAAAACTACTTACGAATTTTAGAAGACAAAGATATTTATACACTATGCAAATTAAGAACTGCCAACAACAAATTTCCTATGGAAATACATATTTGACTGGAATAATATTGACCGTACCAATAGAATATGTACAAAATGTGATAATATAACTATTGGAGGTGAATACCATTTATATAATAATGTTGTGTTAGCAATGACTATGCCATTATAGTGGTAAGGGTTGAAGACATAGTGCACGACTCGAAGGGGTGTGCACTATGTCTTCAACCCTGACCACTATATGACATAGTCATTGCTAGCACAACATTATTATTATTATTATGCTGACTGTTATATGTAGACAAAATATATTGAGAACTATTACAATAAAGGAGGTCCTGATATTGGTGACTAATATATTGGATCAGATAGTCTTGAAAGTGTGAGAATATTCTTTGTTTCATTTAAGGCTTTAAAAATATAAAGATACTTACCTTAAAGCATTTAGATGACTATGATAGATTGACAGATTGGATCCACCCCCTTGCACGTGGACTAGCTATATATAGCTTGACAGACAGCTGAAAACCCAACCTTCCCCGCGTGAAACTGGCATAGCAGATGTACTATTTTCGCATAGTATATCAACGCTATATAATTCTTTGTGATATATGCCAAAATATCGTATGAACTTATATTACAGAAGAAATTTACAGAAAGCATAATAATACATAATGGAATGTCAACATTTTCCAAACTTTGGAAATAGGTTCAATATTACAAATTAACAAGAAAGACCAAATATTCTTAAATTGAAACACACTATGGGTGCTTCTCAAAAACAACATTTCGAAAATTTATATAAATTTATATGAAATTTTAATCAATCGTTTGTTCTTTAATCTCTCACACCCCTGTCTCTCTTGTATTTATTGGACATATTGGACATCTATCTTCTGAATAATAACGTTTTAAAATACTATCCTTAGAGAAAATCTTATATAGATTGATATTTGAATCTTTAATAACTTTGACTTCAAGAATCTTGCACAGTATCAAATTTGAATCTGTATTTGTTCTGTCAACCTTGTGAATTTTGATATTCCAATAGTGTCATCTATGTTATAATATTTCTTTGAAAGGGATGGTTCCGACTGATGACAAATTCGCCTACGCGTTGCTTCCCTCAAATACATTGACTGTTGTGGGACCCTTGATAGCATTGTGTCTAGATTCAGGAATATCAACAACCTGTCTATAGCATTCTCTAGGTTTCAAGCAACAAAATTATCACAATTCAGACATTCATCAAATTTATTTCCCACGATTGGCACTATGTTCAAATCAGTTTACATAGTTGTAATGAGGAATACTCCATGTTTCAAAGATAGAGTGATAAATTGTAACAAGAAAAGTATCGATTTAAATTAATTTCATTAGTTTTGCTTGGTTTGATGGTGTGTCTAAGGCCACTTTCAACAATATTTCAATTATATCGTGGCGGTCAGCTATATCGGTGGAGGAGACCGGAGTACTCGGAGAAAACCACCGACATGCTACAAGTCACTGACAAACTTTATCACATAACTGTATCACATACATCTCGCCTGAGCGGGTTTTGAATCCACAACGTTAGTGGTGATAGGCACTGGTTGCATAGGTAGTTATAAATCCAACTACCATACGACCACGACTACCCCGTTTATTTCATTATAATATAAAATTAAAATAAAATATTATGTATCATATCTTTGTAAGTATGTACCTTGTACAAATATGGATAACTTAATTTCTGCTAACTCTTTTTAGGAGATAATGGAATTCTGATTTGTACTGGATTTAAAATAGCATAAATCAGAATTCCAATATCTACTAGTAGAAATTGGAATTCCAATTTGTACTAGATAGGGTTCTGGATCCTACTGGATTCTAATTTATACTGTAAAACACACACACACGCACACACGCACCCACCCACCATGATATATTTTAGCTATATTATGACGACCCGTTTTAGTGGTGGAAGAAGCCGGAGTACCCGGAGCGAGCCACCGACCATGGGCAAGCTATACCCACTATGTATATGATCTATTGAGAAATAAATCACCTTTTATCATGAAAAATACCAAGGGAATTAAGGTCAAACTCACACGTCACGGTACCAGACATTCGTATATATTTTATACACTTCCTTCATCTGACGTAGATGTCGTTATGTCCTCTTATACACTTAAAAGTCTGTTTTGTCTTGAAAGAATTACATCCCTCTCAATCGGCTTAAGGGAAGGCACAGATTACTTGTATGTTTTAAAAAAAATTATGTTTCCTTGTATATATGTTATAGTCGGTTCTAAGAGCTTCATGTACAATGTAACTCATGTTATTTGTTAAATGTATATATGTACCGATATATTTACTTTATTTTAATTTAAAATTTTCAGAAAAGAACAACGATTGTTATGGTTTTTTTTTTCTTTTTTTTCTCTATATTTCCCTGTATTTTAAAATATTCGGAAAAGGAACGACAAAATTTTCAGAAATTTCCAAATGCAAATTTGAATTTTGTTTCCCGGAAGTTCAGTACCAGGACTGCAGTTTAATGAGATAAATGACACACGATAGTCATAAAATGTAAATTAATACGATTCCGATCGGAATAGACAACCGCAAATTAATTTTCGTGTAATTCGAAATCGAAAATAACCCTTTATGCCAGGCTTAGCCAATCAGAAACAGAAACGAAAAACACGGAAATTAAAACACAAATCAATTTAAAATCAAGCGAATACCTTTTTTGAAATAAACAAGTTTTTTTTATTTAAAGTTTGTTAATTGCATGAGAAAAAATGTAATTAATGTTGAGTGTTATTGTTTAATTGTGTTATTTAATGAAAAGTACACCCAGGTATATATTCAATCATGCCAACTTAACGCGAAATTTCATTGAATTATAAATCAGATATAGTTAACCTGGAACTTTGAAGCTTGATAAATAATCGTAAATTGACGATGTGTATGTACAGCAGTATAGTAAACTAGATATGTTAATATAGTCTTAGGGTTATGGTGTTTAACGCCAATTTCAGTTTTATTGCTGGAGGAAACCGGAGTACCCAGAGAAAACCACCGACCTGCCGCAAGTCACTAACAAACTTTATCACATAATGTTGTATCGAATACACCTCGCCATGAGCAGTATTTGAACTCACACTTTAGTTGTGATAGGCACTGATTGCATAGACAGTTGTAAATCCAACTACCATACGGTAATGACCACGGCCGACGTCCCGGGTATGCTAATGTAAAAGTTACAAGGACCAAATATTAGTTAATTATAATACACAACAAAAACATAAAATAAAAACAGCCAAAGAGGAGTGCATGACTTTAATCTTATGTAGCATTTTTTGTGATTTTTTTTTCTCAGACAATTGAATACATTTGATTATTAGCAATTTCTTTAGCAATGCTAAAAGCAAAACTCGTATCTTTATTGTTTTTCTTGAAATGTTCTTAGAATCTAACGCTATAATCAACATTATTTCAGTTTCTGTGCGAGAAACCTGGTATTTCACATTTTATGTGACTATCTTCTGCAATGCTACACATTCCGATTGGAGATTATGCTTTCTTACACAGAGAATAAAGTAGTTCTCAATTTTCACGGGAAAATATTTTTCTGTCTTACACCCCCCGGTGTAAGACAAGCTACACGCACTGTTACCCGCCAAAAGTAATCGTCACTTCAAGATTTTTCAGTATTATTTATAACTCTGCTTGTGATCCTTTGTTAATATTGTTTGTAGATGGGATTAAAAAAAATATGCTTTACAAAATATAACGGTAGCCAAAGTCTAATCTATCTTTTAAAACTCTTAATCTTGTGCCATTTGTTTACGTTTGTGTATGATTTTTGTCAACAGTTGTCGATTTCCTGTTCACTGAATCAATCAGCTGACCGAGTTTTTGACGTCACAGTGAAATGACATACAGTGTTTGTGGTGATTTGTTCGTTTAAAAACAAACATTTTCTTTACTATTGTTATATTTATTGTGATATGAAAGTCGAATTTTAAATATTATTACAATTTGAAGCGTTCGTGATTTGATGTTTCTTTCACATTACGTATTATTTCATTGATGGTTGTGATGCGGTCGTCTTCGAATATATTCACACTAGAAAAAAATGGGGGATGTCTGTGTAAGAAAAATAATCAAACAGGGATGACAGGTCAAGATCGAGATATCTCAGACACCCTTGGGTGTCTGAGATATCTCGATCGTGACCTGTCACCGGTGTTAGATTCTATTATTCTTACACAGAGGATAAAGTAGTTCTCAATTTTCACGGGAATATATTTTTCTGTCTTACACCCCCCGGTGGAAGACAAGCTACACGCACTGTTACCTGCCAAAAGTGATCGTCGCTTCAAGATTTTTCAGTATTATTTATAACTCTGCTTGTGATCCTTTGTTAATATTGTTTGTAGATGTGATTAAAAAAAATATGCTTTACAAAATATAACGGTAGCCAAAGTCTAATCTATCTTTTAAAACTCTTAATGTTGTGCCATTTGTTTACGTTTGTGTATGATTTTTGTCAACAGTTGTCGATTTCCTGTTCACTGAATCAATCAGCAGACCGAGTTTTTGACGTCACAGTGAAATGACATACATTTCTAATAACAGTGTTTGTGTTGATTTGTTCGTTTAAAAACAAACATTTTCTTTACTATTGTTATATTTATTGTGATATGAAAGTCGAATTTTAAATATTATTACAATTTGAAGCGTTTGTGATTTGGTGTTTCTTTCACATTACGTATTATTTCATTGATGGTTGTGATTCGGTCGTCTTCGAATATATTCACACTAGAAAAAAAATGGGGGGATGTCTGTGTAAGAAAAATAATCAAACACCGATGACAGGTCAAGATCGAGATATCTCAGACACCATTGGGTAAAATTTCAATCGTTCTCTGACACGGGCAAGCCTCCTCAGAGAACGATTGAAATCTTACCCTTGGGTGTCTGAGATTTCTCGATCTTGACCTGTCACCGGTGTTAGATTCTATTACATGTATTCCGCACGAGATTCCCAGTTCTTTGCACGAAAAACTGGGTATTTTGTGTAAAACACATTCATCCCTGGTCTATTATCGTCCATATTAAGCCACCAAAACTCTTGTTGAAAGTTCACAGACGGTTTAATAAAAAGAAATCGGAATTCTTTTGAATCAAAATTATATTTGGTTTATTCATGGCGACATCTTTTCGTGTGTTACCCTTCTAAACAGCCATAGTTCTAAACGCATGTGGGTCAAAAGAAAGAAGAATAAAATATAATTATTTAACTGAACCCCTTAAAGTAACTTCGCATTAATTAGTGGAGCAGGAATCGCCTACCCGTCCGGAGCACCTGAGTTCACCACCGGGTTTTAGTGGGGTTCGTGTTAATCGATGCTTAGATTTATGTGTATGTTTTGTAGATGGTTGTTTTCCTTTTGGTCATTGTTTTGTCTGTTCTTCTTCGATTTACGGATTCTGATTACCCCTTTGGTATCTTCAAACTCTTCTGGTTTAAATTTAAGAATATTTGGTTTTTCTCGTATATTTGTAATATTGAACCTATTTCTAAAGCTTGAAAAATGTTGACATTCCAATATGTACTGGCATTCATCTCCAATAGTTATATTTTCACATTTTTTACATACCGGTATTCTATTAGCACAGTCAATATTGTTCCACCAGCCAGATTCCATAGGTAATTTGTGGTTGGTAGCTCTTAATTTGCATAGTGTATATATCTTGTCTTCTAAAATTCTTAAGAAGATTTCACATTCGAAATTGTCTTTATATAGTTTATAATGAATGCTCTTCGAGGGTGTTCAATTGGGAAGTACCAGTCCTGTTTAAATTGATCATGTAGGCGTAATTTGATTATCGAAATTAACCAATCAGAATTAGGAAAATCTTGATTTCTCCAAATACCAGGGTACCCTGTATCATCGAAAACTTTTAAAAATATTTAAACGAGATGAAGTGAACATTTTTTTTTCAATAAAAAGCGTGTATAAATGTTTTATACGATAAGTATGAGAGTTTTGTTTCTTTTCTCAATAAAATTCTGGCCCTAAACGACACCATCCTTATTTTTCAAGGAAGTTAAACTGAGTTCAAATAAAAGTTTATCACAACGTCTCCTGTGAATAGTACATATATAAAGACCTACTTACATTTTGTTTCAACACTTCATAAGCAACTTCGAGTTATCGGTATGATAAATTGTGTGTTTCCGAATGATTTACATCTGCATACATATTATCAAATATCTTGTTCATTTTTACAAACCATTGTGTTGTCTGCTCTTCTCCCTTCTCCGATATACGATTCTGAATACCCCTTTGGTATCTTCAAACTCTTCTTAGCGTATCAATTAGATTTACTTTGAAATAAAAAAATAAATAAAAGAAATATTGGCAAGTCATTTCAAGCAGATTTTTAAATTTTATAACAAGTTTTTAAAATGTTTTTTTTCTGATACTTTTCTCAACAATACATCACAGATTTAGAAGAAGAAACGAGGAACGAAGTATCGTTTATGTTCTCCATTGACGTTGATTACAGCAACGCGTCTCCTGTATTTTGAATGAGGCGGTTGATACCGGTACATCTCATAGGAATACGAGCCCAAGATTTAAAGAAGAGTGCACAAAGTTCAGTTGCAGTTGTCGGCCTAGGATGGACTTCATCTTTGAATCTCATCCCATAGATGTTCAAGCGGGTTTAGGTCAGGACTAAGAGCAGGCCACGACATAACCTCTGTTGTTTTCCTGAAGAAAGTCTTTTGTGGTTTTTGCAGGATGATCACGGGCGTTATCGTCCTGGAAATTGTAGTTCAGATGACGTACAAACAAAAACACCACATGGGGTCTCAGAGCTTGATCTATGTATCGAGTGACCGCAACCTGCATGTGCCGATGTTCTGAAATATGACATTTCCAAGTTTGAAATAAAGTCCGATTCCGCACCACGCCCTGATGTTTGATCTGGCCTACGAGTCTCTTTTCATGATGCATGCAACAGTCCTGCGTTTACCACGCCTTCGACAGACCCTTGTTCTGCCATCTGCATTGGAAATGGAATATAGACATTCATCTGAGAAGATGATATTCCTCCACTGCTGATGACGCCAGTTTTGACGTTGCATAGTCGACTGTAGACGTAATACGACAGTTCGGAGTTAGTGGAAGAGTTATTTCCCGTGTCCAACTCTTTCCCGTTAAGAGTACACAAGGTGTACATCCGGGTCTCATTTCTGGACACTCTTTTTAAATGGCTGCCACCCTTTCTTACAAATAGCTGTCATTATCTGCAGAGAAAAAACTTTCCCTTATATACCTTACTGGGTAGTGGTTGCGTGTTAATTTCATATTCTATATTTTATCACTGATCATTGCCTGGCTAGGTTAGGATTATTCATCAGAATCTGAAACTGCAGATAAAGACACTTTGCTATATTTTGCAGTATCGTCGCATCGGATGTAATGACAATGTTCAAATTTAGTTACCGTAGATGACACTGAACATTTCAGGTGTAAAATGTAAAAAATTGAGCAGACTATATTTAATGAAAATGATTGACATTTTATTATTAGTTGTCGCATTAAAAGAAACATACTTCTTTTTTTACGAAGGTATTTTCCCTGTATCAATGTTAGATTTACAGTAACATAATATACAGACAAACCAATTATTATTTGTCTTATTAGAAAAAATGCATAAATAGCTGTGGGTATTATTTTTTAATATTTTCCTGCATCAATGCATCGATTGACAGCTGAAATACTCAAATGCCGCGTCGTTGGCAACGCCCACGGCAGCCATATGAAAAAACGTCCAACGGTGGGAAATAAACTAGTCCTTTTTTACCTCTTTACAAAAGACGTTTTAACTCCGAAGTCCCATATTGGCGATGACGAACTGTAAGAATGGGTCATTTGGCCCGACGACGACATCTTTTGTTGTTGGCGATCAATCGACGTCGAACAGTGTCATCACTAATTAGTCTCTGGTGGTTGATAATTGTCTGTTGTGCTACTTGCTTGGCTCTAGTTAATCGATTATTCATTTGCTCTCCAAAGTGTATCTATCCTGACATGACGTTGTAACTCTAGGACGACCACTACGCGCTCGGTTATCGGTGCTGGTTGTGGTGTTAAAACGTTTGGATGGTGCATAAATTATAGTAAAATGCTTCTGTAACGAGTTGAGGCCGTTACCCAGAATTCAATGTTCCAAAAGCTTGATCTCGTTGTTCAAGATTGAGCCGTGACATTTGTCTGGTGTTCAATAGCGGCAATTACAACCTGTCAATTTTCTGTGTCTTAAATAAGTAGACAAGTAGGATTCGCGCGAGCTTTTCACGTTCTTAATACCTGCTTTTAAACGTGTCTCACGATCTCCTCGAAACCCAATATCTTCGCATAAGTTAGCTGTAAAATGTTGGGTTTTTTTTAAATATAATCGAGGTTCATTATACAGACGATTTACTTGTTCTACACATACACAAAAAAACGACACCAAACTTTGAAAAGAACATTTTTTGGCGGTTCAGTATATTCGATGCAAATATGCGGAAGGAGGTTTTCGTAGGTTGAGAATCGTAGCACCCTGGTTGTTCTTTTATTTATGTATGTGCTACCATGGAAGGCTTTGTTTCCAAAACACTAATCCAAAAATAACTTTCAATGGATTTTTTCAAGAACAGTTTTTTTTACAATATGTAGCCTGACTAATCACCTTCCTGTCGATTCTGTTTTGATTTTGCAACTATTCTGCTATTTTTAATAGGTTTCCGGAGCATTTTTTAAGTTCTTTCTGTTGTATCAGTTCTGTTTTATTTGTTTTGTTTGTTTGTATAGTTAGGTGGTACAATTGCCTAGTTAATGCAATTTATAATTATGATTCCATAAACCGAGGGGCTGCACCCATTGTCTATATTTGTATTACTTTCAAACTTAGGAAAAAAGAGCTTCACACCCCAGTTACTTCATCTTAAGCCACCATATCCTAAATGATAGGCTTGCAGGCACAATATAACGCTTGAGATTTTGCAAATGTCATTAACATTGATTAAGTATTATTAAACAGATTCAATTTTTATACAATAGAATTGATGCAACCGACCAAGCTTACAGAATGTCTTGCAAATCGCTTAAAAAATGTTAATCACAAAAACAGAAACGACGGAGAGGGGAATCATTATGGTACAATGTATATGCATTATTTCCTCATTCATGACTTATCATGATTTGTGACCGGAGCCACAAGACTGGTGCCACTATTGGAGCAGGAACTGTAGACCCTTTCGAAGCACATGAGTTCAACCCAGTTTAAGTGGGGTTCGTGTTGCTCGATCTTTAGTTTTCTTTGTAATGTTTAGTAGATCGTTGTGTGTCCCTTTGTCTTTGTTTCTTTGTCCATTGTGTTGTTTGTTCTTCTTCGGCTTGTGGATTCTGATTACCCATTTGATATCTACAAACTGAAAAAGTACATTTATTGACAAATGCATAGAAGATGCTTTAGCATTTTAAAATTGTTTCCTATTTGTTTTTCCACAGTTGTTTGCATACATATTGTTCTTAAAAGATATCATATGAAAGTTACGTTCATAATGCATTTGGTTTAAGGTATTAGACATAAAGCCTTCTATGGTTGTATATATAGACAAATGAAAGACCCACATATACTTGGCGAGCTCCCACACTCTCCACTGATGTTGCATAAACGAAAATAGGAATGACAGTCTTCCAGGATATTTAAAAAAAAACTGGAATTTAAATATTTTGAAATCTAATTTTTCCATGTCACAATGTCTCAGGTATTGTCTTTCTAGTTCCAGAAATATACGGCTGCTAGAAACTTTAAAAAAAAATAGTTATGAGTTCCATGTCGGAAATCAAATAGTTTGATATCAGACTGCGCCATATCATGCCACAGTTATAATTCATCTGGTTCCAGATATGTAACGTTGCTAGATACAAATGTATTTTTCCAAAATATAATAGGCTTGGAGGTTTTTATTTGAGGATATTTACAAAATGTCGGTTATTTTGAAATTCTTTTGTCCTATGTAATGGATGTTGTTCTTCTGATTCCAGAAATATATAATTGTAAGTAATTGTTTTCCTTAAAAAGATCAGTATTAGAGTCATCTACCCGAACACACCCTCTTGATTGTAGAATAAAGGTACTACGGGATGACTTGACACTGTTTAAGTAAGAACTGTTATTTTCCCTTGCAATCTTATCATACGTTTTCAGATAACACTTCTTACATTTTACTTAGAGCTTTTTGTATTATTTGAAATTTAAAGTAATTAGACGCCGTTCAGTGACTGTAGGTGTTGGAAGATTGAGACATTGTTTATTAACTAAAAAATAATTCACAATCGACAAAGACAAATCTTGACTTCATCCCTGATAACATGATGATGATGTAGTTGATTGTTGTTTTGTTTACTTGTCGTTGGTTTTATTTTTATTTCAGTTGCATTGAAGCCACCAACAAATATAAACATAACTACATCTGGGAATAATGTAACAGTTACATGGACTTTACCTGGAGAATCAGAAACATTTACAAACCTTGAATTTTATTCACCTGTACGTAGAGAGAAACAAGAGTACATTAGACAGCCTCAATCATCACATACAGTTACCCTGGAGTCTTGTAAGAAGTATAGATTAGATATGCAATGTGTTTTTCCCAATAACAAATGGTCAGAAAAGGTGAAGACAACATTTTGGGTTACTAGTAAGTAGAATTATTACAATACTTAACCTGAAGAAACACGTGCCTATCTTTTTGGCTGACATTGAGATTTAGAGTCTTTATTGTTAGTGTAACAACAAAGATATACATATTGAGCTAATACTGAGCAACAAAGCAATATATGTAGAGCTGGTAAAACATATGTTGAGTTTAAATGAGCAAAGAGATCCATGTTGAGGTAGTAGGAATAAGATAATACATGTTGAGTTAGTAGCAACAAAGTAATACATGTCGAGTCGGTAGTAACAAAGCAATACATGTTGAGTTAGTAGTAACAAAACAATACATGTTGGGTTAGTAGTAACAAAGCAATACATGTTGAGTTAGTAGCAACAAAACAATACATGTTGAGTTAGTAG
>MJUT01016802.1:36112-48065 GCA_002080005.1 Gigantidas platifrons
GTGAGGGAGAAGTACCTTAGGTTTAATAATAATTACATGAAACTGTGAAATTCAATAACAAATACATCTAATAAACCATGTCAGTGGTGAATGGGCGGATGGTAACATCGGGGACGAATAATTTTGGTTTCTGAATTCATCTATTGAATCATATGTTAGTGATGTTACATTAGTTAATAGTTAGCTTGTTGATTTTGGTTTAACATCAGGCGAGCAATAGTTCATCTACTATCATGCCGAAATCATGTAAATGAAAGGGCGGCACATACGGCCAAATGTGTAGAATGTCATAAGTAAAATGTATTTGTATTTTTTGGGTTTCTAAGAGGGGTGGTGTCGTCTATTTATTAAGGACATCTAAAATTTCCAAAGAAATAACAGGGAATTGACCCTGTATTTATACTCGTTTATATTCGACTCAACACTTGATGTACCTGGTTGATAGATGAAGTAGAGATGATTGAGTTTTGATATAAAGGCCTATATCTGATCATAGACAATGTGGTTTATTTTTCAGATAACATCTTCTATGCAAATATCAACACAGACTACAACATCTCGTGGACACCAAGCCTTGAGGTTTATGATGTTATATCTCCATCAGATACAACAATATACACTGTTGTAGGAGAAATACTACCAAATGATAACAGGAAGAAATACAAGATTAACTCTAAAGGCACAGAACAAATAGACATCTCTGTATTAAATGTTAGCCAGAATGATGGTGGTATTTATCAATCAGTGGATTTCTCAGCTCGTCCTAATGGATGTTGTCTACTAGTTATAACAGGTTGGTATATTTTGTTTTATTTCTTTATAATCAAGAAATAAATGTGAAGGAACAGGTTTTTTAATTTGAGCAATTATTAGACAAAAACGGAATACTCAAGCCAGAGGAGATTTTGAGGACATGGAATGAATCTATTTAGAGGGAAAACAAGAACAGTGCAATCTTCAATCAAGTAAGCCGAAACAAAAGGGACATCAGACAAATAATTCTATTTGATAATTAAATACTAAGTGACACGATTTTTCAAAAATATAAAATGCATTCAAAATACGAATAAAAAAATACCGTGAAACATGTTTAAGCCAAACCTTGAATAAACCCAAATCCTGTATAACCCGAACTTTAAATAAAGTCCCAATGTAGGAAATAATTGTTAATTTAACATGTATAAAACATGAATTCATTTTTCAATAGTTACTTTTATTATTCAATAAGTGTATCCGAAATTAGTCAGGATAGTTTGAAGATACCAAAGACTTAATCAGAATCTACAAATCAAAGAAGGACAGACAATACAATGGTCAAAAGAAAAAAGACAAAAGGAAAAGGAAAGAAAACTAAACACAAACCATACTTAAAACCAGGACAGGAGACGGAGAGTGAAACCAGGTGCTCCGGATGGTAACCAGTTCCTGCTCAACTAGTGTCACAATAAACGTTTGCTTTGTTCGTCTAACTAGTATTTTTGGTACCCGATTAATCTAAATCGAGTGGTATGTATCACTACAGAATAGTGCGGACCTGTCAGAGGACTACCTTGAAAACGACTCGAATGAATATTTTTTCTGTCCCTTGGTTGTAAAAGTTGGCGCTTTTCTACCTGTTTCCAAAGATCGTACACAAATAAATTTTAATAGAAAATGACAAGGTACATATATTGTGTATGAAGTACACAAATACATTATGTAGAAAATGATAATGTACATATATTGTGTATTTGTTGACATTGTTTTCAGTACTACCCTACATAACTATTTTCAGACAAACTCAAGACGCCTACCATTGCATTCAACAAATATCCATTCGTTGGTGATGAGATTGAGTTTACATGTATGTCCCAAGTACAGCGTTGGCCGGTGGAGCTTTCGTCAAATCTTACTTACACCTTTTCCATCGATGGCGCACAACAACATAATACCCTTAAAATCAACGTAGCTGATTCTGATAAGGGAAAACAGGTTTACTGCACTGCAATGGATGACCGCCGAGATGTATCAAATGTCAGCAATGTTATATCCTTAGATCCCTATTGTGAGTATAGCTAAATGTTCATTTGTACTAACAGACTTAAATCAGTTTATAGATAATAAAGGTAATGGATATTATGTAGTAGGAAGAAGAGTTTGAAGATACCAATGGGGTAACCAGAATCCATATATAGAAGAAGAACATACAGATGGACCTCATTCGATTCATCTTTCAGTTTTCTACTTGCGAACTTGTGAATGATGACATAAAGTTAGTGTACTAATTTTCTTATTTAAACACGTATTAATAAGTATACATATGTAACCAACTATTGAAAATGGTTGAAAAACATTTAACGAAATTATTTCACATCAATTATACAAAACAGAAAAGTTAACATTGAGCAACACGAACCTCACTGAAAACTTCGGGATGATCTCAGGTGCTCCGGAAGGTTCTACTCCACCAGTGACACCCGTCGTGTTATTGTTAACCGACCGTGCATCCTATAATATGAAAATCGTGTTGGACATTAGTATTCTTAAATAAATACAACTGTCATGGGTAATTTTCAAACAACTTCTAGGTAGACATACATGTCGTGTAGGGTAACTATAATGGCATCGCACACGTTGTTATATTATTTTAATAACGGCCGACGGAGGTCCCGTTGTAAGAGAATCAATTAAGAAAGAGGTCTGCAATGTCCACAGGTAGAATCCAACAAATCATATACATGAATATGGAACCTTATTGGTCATAAATGTAACCAACATAACCCACGATCTTAGATATTTCTGAATTAACTAACACTATCTTGCTGCACGGATGGTGGCAATTCTAACATGAGAGACACCGTCCGTCACCCGATGCGATGAATGAATAAGTGCATGTGGGGACCTTTGCATACACGCGATGACTATGCTCTTTTCTGACCAAATCATATGCTTGATAAGGATTTCCTACAGATTCATTTAAAAGATCTGAAAAATTGTCCTAATATGTTGAAAAACTCAAACCAAATACAGCAGTGTTTTTTTTCTTTTACAGTTTAAAATGTTATCCGCCATTAATTTATCATAGTAATAACCAGTCGTTTAAATCCAAATACCACTCCAAATATGGTTAATTTTGTATTCCGTGATCTAATATATATTGGGGAAAAAATAGGAAATCCATAATGAACCATTTTGATGAAATGAAATGAAGGTTTATTTAGTTCATATAGGATAACAACATAGATAAATATTGAGAGAAAAACATGTAGAGTGACGATTAGTTTTGTTTTTAACAGATTGATGATACCGTTTAAAAATAACCAGTTTATCATAAATGTAAAAATACAAATTGGAGAAACCATTACAAATAAATCACAATCCGAACAAAATAACAGTGAATAAATAATTTAAAAAAAAATTGTATCATTACTCTGGCATTCCGAAAATTGGCTATGCATGTATAAACAATACCATGTTGAAATTCCCGATGACGTTTACTTCGCACATGCATACTTCAGGGAAAATTATCGACATAATTTCCGAGTTATTTCGTACATTAGAAGAGAACCTTGGTTCATACAAACATGAAAATACCTTCGTTTTTTTCCTTTCCATTTTTCGAGAACAATACTAAAACAACCACCCATTTGACTTTCACTTTTGCATATTGTTATTGTCCGCTTACTTTGTTTCCAAGGAACACTGATTCTCTATAATGTTTTGCATATCGTCAAATTGGACGTTTTCCCTGCCGCTGATAAAGTCTGAATCACTAAATTGACCTTGATCCACAAAAATATTAGGTCAGTTTGTAACTCGCATGCACAGGAACTGATTCTGATATTGAAAATTATCGGTCAGTGTGACGACAAACACATTTTGACGTTACAGATAAAAACAATAATGCCAGTTGGACTTGCTGCGATACTAGCGATAATGTATGTCTCGACCTTCAAAACTGCCATTATTCTATATTTATTACATAGGTTTTACACTTCCGTGTGTATTAATAAGACGTATCCAAAGGGAAATCGCTTTCCTTTGTCGAACGCCAAATAATATTTTAGATTAGGACGACGTTCCTACTGCGATGTCGCACAGTGAAACAAACGTTTATTTTACTCTGTGAAATATCGGCTTTTCTTTCACTTGGAAATGTCAGTATTGTTTTTGATTGACATATATGTAATGAAGCAAAACATCAAAAATGTTATGTGTAACTGCATCGGTGGCGTAGTGGCTAGCGTGCTCGCCTCGAGTTCGGTAGATTGTGTTTTCGATCCCTGGTTGGGTCAAACCAAAGACTATTAAATTGGTATTTGTTGTTTTTCCGTTAAGCACGCAGCATTAAGGAGAAATAGCAAAGATTGGTTGGCGGCTCGGAATCAGAATAATGTGTCCGAGAGTAGCGGAATGTTATTTCAGTGAGATAGCACTATAAAAATCCAACTCAGATTGTTGGTCTAAAACAAAGAGGACCTCATCATCATCATCATCATCATCATCTCATTGAAAAGTAGTTTGTTCTCGCCATGATATAGCTGAAACATTGCTGGATTGGCGTTAAACAACAATCACTCACTCACTCAAATGTTGTATGATTCATTTCCTGCCATGTGATATGTATGTCAAACGTGAAATAGAAATTAAATATATATATATTTATTTTGTTGGCAGACGGCCCGGACAGACCTGTTTTATCACCTTCGGCAAAAAGTGTCAATATAACAGAAGGAAACAAGCTTGGTCCAATTGTCTGTTCAGTTAACTGTCATCCAAACTGTAGCTATGCCTGGAAACACAAGACAGGGGACCGTTTTTCTGAAATATATTCATTGCAATCATTAGAGATTTTAGAGATTTACAATATTACAAGACAACAAAGTGGGACATATCGTTGTCGTGTTGATCATCCTAATGACACATCAAGATATAAAAGAATAGATGTTATGGTAACCGTCCATTGTAAGTAGTTGTCATGGTAACCGTTCATTGTAAGTTGATGTTATGGTAATTGTTCCTTGTAAGTAGTTGTCATGGTAACCGTTCCTTGTAAGTTGATGTTATGGTAACCGTTCATTGTAAGTAGATGTTATGGTAACCGTCCATTGTAAGTAGATGTTATGATAACCGTTCATTGTAAGTTGATGTTATGGTAATTGTTCCTTGTAAGTAGTTGTCATGGTAACCGTTCCTTGTAAGTTGATGCTATGGTAACCGTTCCTTGTAAGTAGATGTTATGATAACCGTCCATTGTAAGTTGATGTTATGGTAACAGTTCATTGTAAGTAGATGTAATGATAACCGTTCATTGTAAGTTGATGTTATGGTAATTGTTCATTGTAAGTAGTTGTCATGGTAACCGTTCCTTGTAAGTTGATGTTATGGTAACCGATCATTGTAAGTAGATCTTATGGTAACCATCCATTGTAAGTAGATGTTATGGTAACCATTCATTGTAAGTATATGTTATGGTAATGTAAGGCATAATTTTTTCCGGTTGAAATTGTATCCGGTGGAAAGAATTCAATATTAAATTTTATGTCATGGTAAATATTTTATAATAAAATACTTTCCATTGCTAAAAAAAATTATCCGGATAATAAATTATACTAAGGTCTGTGTGTTATATTATATCCGACGCTGATTATTAAATCACGAGACGCATCTGTAATATTAATACCTACACTCGTAGATAAATCACCCGATCCATCAAATGAGCTAATCCGGATAATATTTTATACTAAGGTATGTAATATTATTTCCGATGCTGACTTATAAATCACCCGACACATCCGGAAAATATTTGGTTTTGGAGAGGGAGCATAAATACAATTTACAGGTAAATAAATATATACGGAAAATATATTATAGCCAGAAACATGTCAATTTAAAAATGACAGATTGAGTAGTATTCAAGCCCATTATAAAATCAATAGAGTCATGTAAGTTGAAATATATTAAAAATTTGATTCATCGGTAACAGTAAATATTAAATAATGGAAGAAGAAGAATACAATGATATAGTTACATATACAAGACCAAAAGTATCCACAGAATGCAGAAACTAGTAATGTTTGATTTACAAATATCACGACAGTATATTAGTGAAGAAGATAATGAAACGGAGAGTGAAAATAAAATTTTCTGTACTCCTAAACCAAAGCGGCCGAGGAAAAGTAACAAGAGAAAATCTTATGAATATTATTAAAACATTGTAATTGTAATGATTTATATATTTACTTAAAACATACTGCAGTAATAAAGGAGTATTTCACTAGTATTAAGTAAATATTTATTTGCAGCAATGTAAATTAATTAATTGAAAAAATTAGTAACATATAAAATCAGATTATTTCCTCTATAATATTTTTTCAGGATGAAATATAATATACAATGTTATCCACGAATATATTTTAATATTAAATTTCTTCCACGTCATCCGGAAAATATATAATAGCATTGGAACAAATTTAATATTGAAATATTGGCCAAGGATAATATTTTATATTAAAAATATTCCGCCGGAAAGAATATTATGGAGGAAAAAATAAAATGTCACAGTAACAGTTCATTGTAAGTAAATGTTATGGTAACCGTTCATTATAAGTATATGCTATGGTAACCGTTCATTATAAATTGATGTTATGGTAACCGTCCATTGTAAGTAGATGTTATGGTAATAAATAAGAAAATTAGTTCTCCTTGAAAAAATCCATCACACCTTTGTTAGTATTTGTATCATTTGTATTTAATGTTTAAACATTCTTTTCATAATTTGTATTCAATGTACACCCATAATCTTGATAATTGATGTAATGATATGTATTTACTTTGTATTGATTTGAACACTCTCACTCTGTAACCTTTGTAACATTGGTTTAGAGAATAAAGTTATTATGTAACCGTTCATTGTAAATTGATGTTATGGTAACCATCCATTGTAAGTAGATGTTATGGTAACCGTCCATTATAAGTAGATGTTATGGTAACTGTTCATTGTAAGTAGATGTCTTGATAACCGTCCATTGTAAGTATATGTCATGGTAGACTTTCATTGTTATGGTTACCATTTATTGTAAGTAGATTTTTTTTAATGATACACTATGCTGACTCTTCAACAAGAAAAGTAATCTCAGATGATTTTTCTTTCATGTTCATCTTAAAGGATGCTAATTGTTATATGTCATACGGTTCAATGATTTAGTTCCATGAATGCATACCATTCAACTATTTTATCTACGGTTGAATGACTAATCAAGTTAATGGTTAAACATCTATTTCTACTTCTACCAAGTACTGACCACCTTCAACAAGTTTGTTATTATGTCAGAGGTTGAGGAATACAATTGAAAAAGGTTAAAACTATTTAGAGATTTAATAAATTAGTATTTGATCGAGGAGACAGTGGCATCTGAAGTTGTGACCGAGTGAGTCATAGCTATTGTGTATCCAATCAGATATCGGACGAGTAATGTGTGTATCGGTATACGCTTTTCTAACAGTCTTTAGAAGACTCCACAAAATATCTACAAGTATGCATACAGAAATTGAAATTCTTATGATAAACAAAAAATAGTTAATAGTTATCGGCACTTTTTAAAGTTTTACTTCTTAGTGAGCTCTTCTTCGTGTGTTATAGTTACTGACCAATCCGGAAAACTTATATCATTGTGCAGAATTCGCTTAGATACTGACCATCAAAATAGGTTGACATCTACTCTACATAATGCAGTAACAAAAACTCGTTACAAACATTATCACTCATTCCGAACATATATTCATTTGTAAATTGCAGATCCACCTTCAGTCATGAGATTGGAGCTCGGTAAAGACCCGTCTAGATTCACTGATTATAGAAGAAGTTATATGTTGGACGAAGATCAACAAGTTAATCTTCGAATGAATATTGATAGCGTTCCCAAACCACGCTTAACGTTTTACTCTCATGAATTCCAAAAAACACTGTTGATGTACAACCCAAGTAGCAACTATTATACAGCAACACTTCCGGTCTTAAAATGTGAGAATTCTGGGAATTACACGATAGAAGTAGACAATGGTATCAAGGATGGTGTAAAAAAGAACATTAACCTTGTAGTACAATGTAAGTTATATATATTTTAATGAAACTTTTAACTTGTATATAAAAAATGTAAAAATAATAAATGTTTCCACATATTTGTTTACAAGACGCAAGACGAGAACATATCTCATTACTCTCTTTTAGATATTTACCTTTGCGTTTCTATGGCTACAAGACGTTTCTTACCGGTTATTAATAATACATGTTAAATCTTTTAAATGTTTGCCTTTAGATTTCCCTCGGTAGAAGACATTCTTTATGAAAGTGAATATGAATAATATATATTTCTACTAAACCATGCCAGTGCCGGAACACTGACTACTGGTCGAATGAAAACCTCAGGGACTAATATTCCACCAATAAAAACCTCGATATCATAATTTGGTCCACATGACACGTTCCTGGAATAACCTTCAATAGACACGCGCTAAGTCAAAAGATTACAAAGCTAGATAATGTAAAAATGTTTTTTTCGGAAGCAAGAAAACGAAGGGGCCTCAACGGAACAGCCAATATATGATCTTCTTGATATTTCCTTTACTTGTGTTTATGAACATTATGGAAGTAAAAACCATTTTACATTTTAGATAACGTTTTACTAGTATTTATGTCAGATTAATTTCGCCTTGCAAAATACAGTTCCTAAGTAATATAATTATTTTTAAGGCTAAGGTTCTTCCTGAGGCATACAATGTAGGTGACCTTAGTTGATTTTAGCTATCATGTTTAGGCCCTTTAGCTATCATGTTTAGGCCCTTTAGCTGTCATGTTTAAACCCTTTGGCTATCATGTTTAGACCCTTTGGCTGTCATGTTTAAGCCCTTTGGCTATCATGTTTAGGCCCTTTGGTTTTCTTGCTCCCATGTAGTTCTAGATTATATGACTTTCCAATCATTTGACTTAGAGCGTACCTGATACATGTCATTCCAGAAACACATCATGCACACTAAATTAGATGTATGATTTTATTATAAAATGTTAGAATGAAGACAAAAAGATGACGATAGACATAGCAACTCATACAAGCCTGTCACACTAAATTAGATGTATGATTTTATTATAAAATGTTAGAATGAAGACAAATGACAAAAAGATGACGATAGACAACGATATCATACAACAGAAATTCATTAGGGACCAATGTAGCGAGACTTTCATTATCATATGGAGGGCCCGGATGTCTCAATGAGTTAGGTAGATGGATTACCTAACAACTCATACAAGCCTATCACCAATACGCCCGGCTTTGTAAATTACAAAAAGAATGCACTCGACTCGCAGCCACACGCAATAAAGTTTACCCTTTGCTTGCCCATGGTCGGTGGTTCTCTCCGGGTACTCCGGCTTCTTCCACCACCAAAACTGGTTGCCATGATATAGCTGAAATATTGTTGAAAGTGGCGTTAAACACCAAAAATCAATCAAAATCAATCATTATCATATGCAATATAATTGAAATTAAATGTGTTTTTAGCTTTTCTAAGTGTACGCTAACATCTAACAACATCCCATATATGGTATCATAAAATGAAAAACAAAAATATACCATACTGTCGGAACAGTTTCAAAAACATACCATACTGTCGGAACAGTTTCAAAAACATACCATACTGTCGGAACAGTTTCAAATTTCAATAAAACAAAAACATACCATACTGTCAGAACAGTTTCAAATTTCAATAAAACAAAAACATACCATACTGTCGGAACAGTTTCAAAATTCAATAAAAAAAAAATCGATACCCCCAAACACATTAACATGTTCCGGTCACTTCCACTTGATGTGGGTAGTGAAACATTAATAAAAGAATGGATCGAGGCCAAAGAGAAACTGTCTAATAAACCACGTTGATCCTACATTTTGTGTTAACTTCTTTTTGCACATCATCATAGATTTTACACATGACAAAACAGTATTGAATATGTAGCAACCTATGAATCTGTTACATCATAAACAAAACGACATTTAAATACGTTGACTGTCAATCAAGCATATGTTCATATTCTGGGTCATCAATATACAAATCGTATCGGTTGTGTAATGGTTAGCGTGCTCGCCTCGAGTGTTGTATATCGTAGGTTCAAACCCTGGTAGAGTCAAACCAAATGCAGAAACTTGGTGTTTGTTGCGTTTCCAGTAAACACGCAGCATTAAGGAGTTTGAGCAAGAATTGAATGGCTTGGAATCAGGGAAATGTGACTGAGTGAAGAGACATGTCTACTCGTGGACTGTTGTTTATGTCAGTTAGGACTATGAAAATATAACAAGTGTCAAGCGGTCTTCATCATTATCTCATTGAAAATTAATCTTGAAAAAATGCTCAATTAGTGTTAAAACATTCATTTAGTAACTCACTCGCCTATCAATATATAATGATTGGTTGAATTGTAGGTAAGCCGAAGCAAATAATGGTAGCCAGACAGAAAATAGGAGCACAGTTGAATTCTGTTACAAATATTACTGTGCAACTTGTGTCATATCCTAAACCTACGGTAGAGTGTCGTACATATACAGGACGTGACTGGACTGTACAACAAGATGGCGTCCAGTACAAATATATCTTAACTTCTTCTATAGAAGTGAAAGACAAGTCAGACTTTAAACTATATATGTTTAGAATTGTGAACCAGTTGGGATATTTTGATATTAATATAACACTAGTACCACAAGGTAAGATGTCTTACTGTGTCTTTGTTTGAAAACTTTGTTCTAAATTTGTAATCATTTCCTTATTTAGATTTGTGAATACAAAAACAAAGTTCGGTGATGTGTTGAAGAAAAGAAATTGTTTTGAATTTACTTTTTATAGTCATTAATTTAATTACATATAGCTACAACCAGTGGTAAGGTTTTCAGGCAATTCGATATTTTTACGATTTTGTTTCCTTTAATATGTTATTTTATTTATCTTACTCAACAATTGTGTCAGACTGAGTGTTGAGTAAAATTATAGGTAAATTTCAGATCGAAACCAGAAATCTACAAATGTATCCCACCATACACATGTTACTGCTATTTACAGTTACCATCACATGTGGAATAGTTTGGTCATGTAAAGTGTAATACTTTTAATTTTCAATAGGTCCTTATGGTTTATCTGTGTCTCTGTGTCCTATGTTAGTGGGGTTCGTGTTACTTGATCTTTAGTTTTATGTATGTTTTGTAGATCGTTGTTTGTCCTTTTGTACTTTTTCTTTTGACCATTGTGTTGTCTGCTCTTCGATATACGGATTCTGATCTCCCTTTTGGTATCTTCAAATTCTTCTTAAAAGTGTCTGCTCACGTATAGTTCAAATGAAAATAGAATATCTACTCAATACAAATATTGATAAACCTTTGTTATAAATAGTCTTGACGGCAGTTTGTTGTCTTTGTCAATTCAGAAAAGAAATGCATCTATTTTGTTGTCTAATTTTCCTTGATACTTTTCCTGAAAATCAGGAATGTTCTGTTATTAATAATATCTAAATTATAAATTTCCAAGAAATCTATAGTTTTTATATGACATCAAGGATTACTATTCAAATCCTTGATGATATACATTTTGTACATATATTTTTTTCTATTTAACTTAGATAAACCACAACCACCAACAAATCTCTCTTTTGTGGATATTTCGTTCAATAGAGCAAATTTATCTTGGATACCTGGGTTCGACGGAGGTAAAGCACAGTCATTTTCTGTCAATGTTTTAAATGAGGAAGGTGGGATTATCAACACGTTTAAAGTGAACGGGGAAACGCAGAAGGATGCCACAATATATCTCACTTTGACCCAATTACACCCAGATACATCGTATGACGTAGAAGTAGTTGCAACAAATAGCTTTGGTACAAGTAACACATCATTAAAATTGATGACTGTAGGTAAGTTGTTTGTTGTTTTGA
>MJUT01016803.1:2155-24920 GCA_002080005.1 Gigantidas platifrons
AGGTCGTTGGATATAACAACTCATACAAGCCTATCACCAATACGGTGTTGGTTTGCGCCCAGCTTTGTAAATTACAGAAAAGGGTGCACTCGACTCGCAGACACAAGTGATAAAGTTTACCAGTTGCTTGCCCAGGGTCTGTGGTTCTCTCCTGGTACTTCGGCTTCCTCCACCACTAAAACTGGTCGCCATGATATAGATAAAATATTGCTGAAAGTGGCCTTAATTCCCAAAATTCAAATTCAAATTATATTGAATATAATTATCTAATCTGATCATTTAAACGTTTGTGAGATAGTAATGAGAGATTATATTAAATACCAAAAAATAAAAGACATAAAAGTATTGGGATATGTTTAAAATAAGATAAAACATTCAAAATATCATGCTGGATAAAGCAAAATGTCCGTTGATGTACAATTCAGTCAATTGAGTTTGCAATTTTACATGTTGTAAGTTCGAACCATATCAGGTTAAACCAAAGACTATACAATTGGTATTTGTTATTCTTCGCTAAGCACACAGAATTAAAGGAGATGAGCAAAAACTGGTTGGCTCAGAATCAGGTGTATGTGACCGAGTAGGCGACGTGTCTATCCGCGGACTGTTTTTTTAGGTGAGGTAGCATTATAAAAATCCACTCAAGGGGACCTCATCCGCATCTCATTGAAAAGTAACTTGTTCTCGCCATAAGATAGCTGAAAAATTTCTGAGATGGAATTAAGCAACTATCACTCACTCACTCACTCAAATGTTATAAAACTGTATAAACTCGATGTTATATTAACAGAATAAAAATATATATATTCAGATCTGATTTAGGAGGGAACTCCTTGAGATTCTGAATTGCTGTTGTATTCATTTTTGTTCATAATATTACGATAAACACATGATTAGCACGTGTATACCATGGAACAATTATTGATGCATTATGGGAATGCTGCCGTTCAATTACACCATCATTGATAAAGGTAGATAAAAGTTTACGAATCTTCACTCTTACACACATCAATCATGATATTACAATGATTAAAACATGATTTTCTCAGTATATATATACAAAGTTACTTGAAATACTAGGTTAACACTAAATATTTATATACGCCTAAACATTAAACCAAACAGTGTCAGAATTATGTCTTTGAACTGACAAATTTTGCTCTTCCCGCGACGGGATTTGAGCTCACACCATTGATAAACTGCAGCACCAATCGCTTAGCTTTATATCCAGAGCCCTAGACCTCTTGGCCACATCCGCTAAATAAAAAATATAGTTTCAATAAACGAAGTGTTACCTTGTCTCGTAAGGAATATATATATATATATATATGTGTGTGTGTGTTTTTTTCTAGACTATGCAACAACGCATGCACCTACAACTACAAATACTAACACAAAAGGTAAGAACAAGAAATAGCATCAAAACATTAGAACCTGTATTTTATATTGGATATAATTCTACAGCATCAGCATTCAGTCATTTTACAGAATAATGTCTTCAAAACACTTTTGCAATCCGATAGTTTTCAACACACTTCTGCAATCCGATAGCATTCAGCATATATCTGCAATCCGATAGTCTTCAACACACTTCTGCAATTAGATAGTCTTGAACACACATCTGCAATCAGATAGTCTTCAACACACATCTGCAATCAGATAGTCTTCAACACACATCTGTAATCAGATAGTCTTCAACACACATCTGCAATCAAATAGTCTTCAACACACATCTGCAATCAAACAGTCGTCAACACACATCTGCAATCCAATATAATTCAACTCACATGTGAAATTCGCTAATTTTTTGCACACATCTTGAATTCGATAACATTTAGCACACTTCTTCAATCTTCTGGACTTCAGCGCACATCTTGAATTGGCTTGTCTTCAACTCGCATCTAGAATTCGCACGTCTTCTTCTGGAATTTAATTAAAAAAAAACAAAAAAAACACCTCAATTATTTCGGACGTGTACATTATGGTGCAACGACTTCGATGCAGAATGGTAGAAAAGTCGTCAAAATGTAATTCAAACTCCTAATTCAAAACACATTTAGATTTAAAAAAAAAACATTTTTTGGGTTAACGTGAAAAATATTTTTAGCTTGCATTAATGGAATTTTTTAAAAATCAATAGAGTTTATTATTCACCTCGTATCTGTTTTATATCACATTTTACATAGTAAATACAATTTTATTTAACAGAATCTACTGTAACTGAGGAATCAATTTTAATTGGTGCTATAGTATTTCTTGTACTGTTGCAGTATGGAGAAGTTTTAGCTCTGTTCATCTTGTACAAGAAAGGTACACATTTTACATAGTTACAAAACTTGGAAACATTTAACCTGTTCCAAGTAATTATTTTTATAGAAGAAATACAACAATGGCTGTTGATAAGTAGGAGATAAGTGAGGAGCAAATGGAATGTCATAAAATTCTTAGGAAAAACCCTTTCAGAGAAATGAATAAAAGGGGCCCAAAAAGGGGAAAATTTCCAAATGTTTTACTTTTTTATTTTCTATCCAATTTTAATGCATGGATTTGTAGCAATATGATCATCTGAATTGGTTACTGATGGACCATAAAAAAAACTTCGGTATTTTATTTCCAAATATGTGGCATATTTGGAATGTATATAGATTTTTTTATTTTCCAATTCTGAAGCAGTTTCTTCTCTTTGAATTCATTGGGCACAGAACTACCTGTTGTATGTCAACGAATTCTTCTGTATCTTACAGTTGTGTTAAGATAAACCCAAACGAAAGGAGCAAAAAAGCCGAATTTCTTAATTTTAATACTTGTATTTTTTATTTAATTTTGATGCAGTGTTTTTGCAAAATGATTTTCGTTGTGGGTTATTGATCGACAACACATTTAAGACTTGAAATAATGAAACAAGACAAATGTCCAAAATACAATGGTTCAAGCAAATGTCCAGTACATTATCGTGTCCAGCAATTTACTGTGTCAAGCATAATACAGTGTCCACATTTGCTTTTAATATGCATGTTTTCAACTTTCCCTCTATATCGACACCCTGCGGTCGTATCGTGTTTCGCTATGAATAGCCGATTTACAATGAAAAATGACATATGACTTGCAAATAGTGCTTGTAAATAAAAAAAAAAAATTCTAGACATCAAATCTTTTCCCGATATATGTAGATTATGAATTCTTAGGTTTGGTTTGGATTATGATGTTTAACGCCACTTTCAACGAGATTCAAACTCACAACGGTAGTGGTGATAGGAACTGATTGCACAGGTTAATTCAACTACCATACGATCACGTCCACGACGGCCCCTATATATTCTTAAAATTGCATATGATTTTCATTTTTAGGAAAACTAATATTGAAATTACGAAAGGAACAGTAAGTATAAAGTAGTAGGTACATATTAGACATAAACAGGTATGATATAAATACAATAGCTAAGCAACATTAAAAAGATCAAGAGATGGCAAAGTACAGCCGTACATACAAAGAGCTAGAAGTTAATAAAGAAAGGTAACTGACATAGTTTATTAGATATAGTTATTACTGAAATTACAGTTCCTAAATAAGGTAATTATTAATCATATTAAGGTTCTACTTCCTCAGGCATTGGTGATCTTAGTCGAATTTGGCTGTCTGTAGTATCGTTATAAGAACGATAACTCTGTTACCATTAATCTTTAGTTCCTAGAGTTATCTATCATTAAACAGTTATGCTGCTGTGTAAACTGATGCTTATCATGTAACGTGTAAGACCGGATGTTGTGTATTAAAGATGGTACCTTCAATGGTGTTATATATGTGTTCATGCCTTTGGCTCAATCCAGTATAATAGTCTGATAGAGACATTACACTGTCCTGTTTAGACCCTTTGACTTTATTGCTCCCAAAGCTTTAAATTATTTGGCTATTCAATCTTTCGATTTTGAGCATACCTGATGAAGGTTATTCCAGAAACGAGTCGTGCGCACTAAATTTGATATCTACGTTTTATTCGTAGAGGCATTTAGATATTCCGGAAAATAAATGTAAAAGATTATTTAGTTGTCAATGAGAAGCTTATTGTGTGGTGGAGAACAATGAGAAGTAGTTCAAAGCCAGTGTACGTATTACTGTATAAGTTAAACTGTTCACGCGGGGAAAATGTTCCCCGTGTGAACTTTCCATTTATATGTAGGAACATTCCAGCAGCACATGCATATTGAGTAAATCTCTCTCAGTTGATCCGATATTCTAGAGCTTGTGGTTTCTATCATGATTTCCTGATAGATGTTGGTTTTAAGTTTATGGCGTTTAACGCCACTTTCAACAATATTTCAGTTATATCGTTTTCCTTGATAAAGGTATGCTGCTAACAAGGAGGCTACAGAATTAAGTGTCCCTAGTGGTTAAGTTGAAGTCATCACTTCAAAAGTTTTACGGTCCCCACCATGCCTTGGTTGATCGCTATGGAATATCTGTGTCGCAAATGACCATGGATATATATGTTCCACTTGTCGTAAACACTTCCCGGTCCTTTCCTCGTTCATAAATTATCACCGGGTTTGTAACTAGATTAACACAACCGATGCCACTAGTGGAGCAGGAACATCTAATCCTTCCGGAGCACCTGAGTTCACTCCTGGTTTTTAGTGAGATTCGTGTTACTTGATCTTTAGTTTTATGTGTATGTGATTCTGATTACCCTTTTGGTATCTTCAAACTCTGCGACAGATTGGTGGTTTTCTCCGGTTTACTCCAACAATAAAACTCACCGCCACGATATATCTGAAATGTTGTTGAAAGTGGCGTTAAACACCATAAACATAAAGCTAAGCCAAACCCAATGTCTTTATATGTTAAATGTTTATTGACAACACCGATACAAATGTTTTTTTTAATTTAGTAGTACATAAATATCAATTTTCAAATAATCTTTCAAGCCAATTTTCATTTCATGTTTTCCATATTTTCAGAGTTTATGAGAATTTCAATCGTGAAGGTTCAGAAATGCATGAGTACAGTACAATAGATGTAAACACTGCAACACAAAACAGAAGTCAATGAACAACAATAGATGGACTTATATTGGGGAAAACGTTAAATATAGAATACAGTGACTGTGAATGTAGAACAGCAATAACAGAGCTGCTATTCCTTCACTTTAATGTGTGTCTGTGTGAACTATTGTATAGTATCCCGTGTTCATTTATGTCCATATCCTTTCTTACTAATAACTTATTAATAAAATAAAGTGTAAAATGTAAGTAATGTATACTTACTAAGTACATGTGTCAAGACCGTGTTGAGTGGGTTAAATAGTATTGAGTCTACACTGTGAGACAATACTTTACAATTAAGAGTACAATATCTAAGCCATTTGGATAATGACGACTGTATATTGATTATAATATAATTTTCAAAGTCTTACTTCATAAATTGTATATATAATGTTATGATGGGTAATGGTAGAAATATTTCAAATGACTTCTGCTTATTATTGGATTACGACGTACATACTGATAGGAGAATTACACAAAGCTTTAAAAATCAAATTAATGTTTTCAGCATAATGTCACCATTTGACGTCGTTTGGTCCGCCATTTTTAATGTCTTTTTTTTTAAACATTATTTGCATTCGTATCTATTTTACTTTGTTGAACTTATTTTTGTTCTCCATTAATGTTGATATTAAAATGTACACAGTTGTAATTATAATATATTTGTAATTAATTATGAGTCGATTGTGGTATGTTCATGGCCCTGTATATAACAAATTGGTCTCCTGATCAACGGCACTGTGAAACAAATAACAACAACAACAAAAAAGAAACATTGCCCAGTAACTAAATGAACCACAATTAGGTAGGAAGCACCTATGGAAGATTCTGTATAAAGTTTTCTAAAAACAGAATGAAAGGTGAGCGACACAGGCTCAGCCCACTGAGCCTCTAGTTTAACATGATTTGCATTCGTATATATTTTACTTTGTTGAAATTATTTTTTTTCTCCATTAATGTTTATATTAAAATGTGCACATTTGTAATTAGAATATATTTGCAATTAATTATGAGTCGTTTGTGATATGTTTATTGCCTCTTTAAGCCCATGTAACAGTAAATTGGTCCACTGGTCAATGACACTGTGAAACAAATAACAAACAAAGAAAAACAACATTGCCCATGTTCTAGTAAATATAATCGGTCACTAACATGACAGTCAGTCCAAAGATTCATGCACTTAACTATCATCACGTGATCGCTAAAAAGCACGGGATATTTCTGGGCATATTGACTATATCTGAAACGACTTATTCTCTATCCAACTTAGAAACCGTAAACAATATTGAACTTTCAACTGACAAAAATCTAAAACAGTAATGACCGACAATATAGCTAACCATAGGACCATGAACCATATTTGGAAATTCTCAAAATCTAAATTATGTGACGACGTCGGAAGTCGATAGAAATTGTAGTTTTTGATTCGATTTTAATTTTGTTGTGTTGTTTTTAACTTTTTGTTCATACCAATACACTTATAGGTTTAAGAGGAAATATGTTAGCACCGATTCGATATAGCTCTAAATGGCAACTTTACCGAAATAAAAATTACTACAACATAAAAAACAGACATAACTATGGCGAATTTTAGTGAATGATGCTACTAAATAAATATTACTGAAAGCTGAAGGGACAATCAAGAATGGATAATACAGAGACATTGGCAACATTGGGTAGACAAGACACATGATGAAGACAAACAAAACAATAAAACACAACACAGTCAACTAAAACGATGAGCAACGCGAACCCAAACTAAAAACCGGTAGTGATTTCCTGTTCTCGTGAAGGGTAACCAGTTCTTATTTCACACATCACAACCACTATGTGGCGCATATATAGTCAAGTCTTGTAAAAATCTTGTCGGAGAAGACAGAACTCATCTACCTGAAAGGGAACAGATCCATTGTCATTTGAGTAATGTCTATAAAGACGTTGGTTGTACACTATTTCCTAAGGGTACAAAAATCACAATTGAGGCATCTAATTGAGGTATGTTACTTATAAACATCCAAGGTGTCAATTCCTCTGATTAAGATGAAAACTGTGCGCTACAAGTCATGACACTGTCAATTATTCACCAATACTCAGTCAATGTATCGTATTCATCAACTGTTCAGTACTTTAATCATAATATGTCTATGTCCAGCTGTAGATTTTGTTGGATTTCTTATTTCACCCAGTGAAGATCTGAAACTGTTTTGGTTATTAGGCTAGTGGTTGATTGTGTTGATTTTTTTAAAAATCAGCTAGTTGTGATTTGCATAAATTATGTTTGGGAAACCCGTTACAAATCCGAATTCAAACAACACAAGCTTTCATCAATCAAGTTAACTATTGCCAATCACACTTTTCTAACCAGTTAACATTAAGAAATATGAAACAGATAAACGCCCCTTATTTAGATATTCGTAAGGTATTGCTGCTATTAAGCTAGCCAATATCATTTATCACAAATCAGTCAAATCTAGTGATCCTCCTTATTTTAAAGATTAGTCTGTCCTATGGTATCTTATGTCTATATTCTGCCTATTGTTAGCAATACATGTAACTACAAACACATGCTACATAATCCCACCATTGACGACTTTAAGACTTAACATCTTGATTGCACATAAGCAAGTTCCACATTCACATATAATACGGCTGGCCATGTCATAAATGGTAAGCTTAACATTAAAAACCACACCTACGAGATGTGCTCGCCAACGGGCCGAAATATCATAAACCTAAATCCATAAACTGGAAACATAACTTTAAAATTCTAATGGGAGCATTCGATGATTATGCAAGACAATGAGCAAAACCTTAAACGTGAAAGAGAAGACATGGATACTCTTTCCGAATGGGTGATGGTTGATACAAATGAGATTTCTAACAACTAAATGTTCCAACGAGCACTTGCGCATTATTGATCCTCAAAGACTCGTATGTTGCTCGACATGTTGTTGATTCTGTAGGCGAATACCATAACAATATCATTTTTGGATGTGAATCACCTTACACAGACTGCTTGACGAAGACATTTATTGACAATTCGATTACATTCATCCAGATGACATTTTCGAAGAAGGAAGAAATCATGCTTCTGTTTTGTGTTCCTTCGGTGTTTCAACCACAGATGAAAAACTTGGTCTTCCGTAACGTTCTTCTAGAGGATATCTAAATTGCATAAGTGTCCTTACAAACAGAGATATTTTGCTGGGATTGATAAATCTTCTACGAAACCTCTGGTAGAATTATCAACATCTGTTCTATCAGTGATCAATACCGTGCTTCAGAGACCAATATTTGAAATACAATAATGCAACAAATACAATACAAAGTACAAAATGTTTTATTTTAAGTCGGGCAAATATAAACAATAAACATAAACTCTAATGAGATTTTTACTGACATTATATATATATATATTCACATAGATAAACACATTACATATAAAATACATTTAGCAAGATGATAAGCAGTATATAACCAAATACACTAGCTATTAAAATTGTAAGCTGAGTTCATGCATGCTCAAGATAAATGCAATGTACATATAAAATACATTTAGCAAGATGATAAAATAATAACCATATAAAACCAGAGCAAATTCATGCATGCTTAAATATAAATACAATATACATATGACCTATGCTATAACTGATCATAACTGGAATTATGCATTACTAATATCACTTTATTATGAGAAAGTATTTAATAAAAGATTCATGTAAAAAGGTAGTAATTAAGACGAGTGCTGAAGTATAATGGCCACAGCGAAAAAAATAAATGTTTGCGTGAACTGGATATGGCAAGATAAAGAGGCACACCGCCGGTTACAGTAATTTGGTAAGCCTGTGCTCTACTGGTAACAGTAGAAGCGAGAATAATCCTCCCGTAACCGTGATAACACACGTGCAAGAGAGATAACGGGTACACGAACCCCGATACGTTAGCAAATATTTTACCCTCAAACTCTCCGGTTTTTACGCAGAAGTTCAATAATATAACCTAAGGATCCGAAATGGCATCAATTAAATCACCGGTCTGTATGGTGAACAGGGAAGCCCCTACAAGCTCTGTGGTAACACAGAAGAAAACACCTCAAAATATAACGCACATTTTTGGGATACCATCATGTCCTGTCATCATCTTGCCATCTCCCGCCAGATGACCCGTAAAACGGGTCACCGTCACGCAAATATGCCACTTCCTAAAGCTTTCCATTAGAGCCTTCTTGGCGAAATCAACAGCGGAGGGGGGATGGACAAGCGGCCCATCATTTGCTAAAAATAGTTCGACTGCACCTTGTATGCTGTTTAAATACACTTCATTACCAGTGTTTGATAGATGAGTGCCATCGAATCTGTAAAGCAATTTTTCACTCGCACAGATATTACTGTGCCTTACTACACAACCACCAATGGTTTGTATAAAGTTTCGTACCAGCAAATGTAATCTTTTTCTAGACTTTACCAGTGCTCTACCATCCTGAGCACTGTGCCAATACCTTCTCATAAGTATTACGGATCATACAATTTTTGCATTTGGGCACATGATTTTCAACCTCAGAAGGCCCCGTTCGATATCCGAGTACAATTCGTACGTTTTCTTAATTCCAAGGTCGTTTGAACCCAAATGGATGACAATTAATTACGCTAAACGGAGCTCTGAAACATTTTTGTCTACTACTTTATTAAGACAATCCCAAGTCATTCCCCTTTGGGCTAGCCAGAAAATATTGCAACCTGTATTTTGCAGTGTCAGCTGCTCCCCCCCCCCGGTCTAGTAAAGGCATTTCTCCGAGCCCAATGTACTATTGAAGATCCTATGNAATAAAAGGAATTATCAGAGTTGGAAAGCCGCTTTCATAGCTTGCATTGACAAAGCACCTGCAACAAAGGAATATAAGTTATAACAACTGAGACACTATTTGGAAAGAGACGCGCCTCATGTTATCGAAAATCTGGGACATTCAGCAGTAGCTTATGAGGCCGCAAAGGAGCGTTTAGATAGGAAATACGGAGGACATAGAAGACAAATTGCTTTATGCATTGAGGAATTAGAGAACTTTAAACCGATGAGAGATGGGGAAGCTAGAGACATTGAAAAGTTTGATGATTTACTTGATATAGCCGTTGTGAATTTGAAAGAAGCTGGTCGTTTAGATGAATTAAAAAATGTGTCTTTGTATAATAAACTTCAGCGCAAGATGACAGAATCTATGTTGTCCAGGTATCATCACTGGATTTTCGAAAAAGCAAAAATAGAGTCAGTTGAGTGTCTTAGAGAATGGATATTGCAGGAATCAGAATTTCAAACAATAGCATCCGAAACAATCCATGGATTAAGTACGAACACTAATACCCAGCGGAAAGTCAAAGGCAACCGAAGAGATGGTTTAAGAACATTTTTTAGTGAACCACAAACTGTAGCTAAAACGGAAAACAAAGACATAGTACACCAATTGTGTAAACTTTGTAACAAGCGGCACGGAATTTGGAGATGCGATGAATTTCGGAAACTAACAGTTCAGAAAAGGTGGGATACAGCCAAACGATTTCAATTATGTTATCGATGTTTGGGACATGATCACTTCGGAAAGCAGTGTCAGAGAAGCAGGGTATGTAATCTAAGTGGGTGTAAAAAAAAGTGCACCACAGACTCTTGCATAGGGATTGGAATTATGACAGGATGGTGAAACCAGAAGTGCAGTTTGGGACTAATAGTACTATTGATAAACCGGAAATGAATCACACCTCTTCTGAGGGGGAGAGAAAATATCGTACAATGGTAGGCCGAGACAAGAAAGCTAACTTTGTAACATTGAGAACTGTGCCCGTTATATTGAAAAACGGAAATCGTAGAGTTAAGGTCAATGCTTTACTTGATGATGCCAGCACGAAAACGTACATTTACGCCGATGTTGCGGCTGAATTAGGACTTCAGGGACAGGTTCAAAAAGTGACAGTAAATGTGTTAAATGACAATGTTGAATCATTTGAAACAATGCCTATTGAAATTGGACTTCAAAGTCTTAATGATCAAACTGATACGACAATTACTGCATTTACTACAAATCGTCTAACTGGAAATATGCAACCAATTAACTGGAAGCAGCATGCTAGAAAATGGGAGCATCTCGCAGGAATTCAATTTCCAAATCTTGGTCAGCGTCCTACAGTCGATGTACTGATCAGTCTTGACTATTCAGATCTGCATCATTCTTATCGAGATGTACGAGGAAAAACCTGGAGAGCCAATAGCTAGACTTACACCTTTAGGTTGGACGTGTATCGGAAATCCAAATGACGGACAAGAACAAACACTCTATAACCGCACGTATTTTGTTCATGATCTAGAGAATCATGGTGATATAGATAACATTGTTAAGAAGTTCTGGGAAATTGAAAATGTTAAAACGCAAGGAGAAAACCTAATTTTGAACAATGAAGAGAAACAAGCGTTGGCTAAAGTAGAACATTCAATGAATTTTCACGACGGACATTACGAAGTTGGGGTACCATGGAAAGACAACGCACCTGAATTATCGGATAATTATCGCATGGCGTTGCGTCGACTAGAAAATACCGAGAAAAGACTTATTAAACGTCCAGAGATCGCAGATGCATATACAGAGACTATCGAAAAGTATATTGAAAAAGGATATGTTAGTAAAGTTACAAATGACACAGCAACAAGAAAATGGTATTTGCCACACTTTGCAGTAGTGCGCCCTGAAAAGGAAACTACAAAAACACGGATAGTGTTTGACGCATCGGCTAAATATGATGGAATATCTATCAATGATGTAATTCACCAAGGACCAAAGTTACAGCGGGATTTATTTGACGTTCTTCTTCGTTTTCGAAAAAACCCAGTAGCTTTAGTGTGTGACATAGCAGAAATGTATTTAAGAATACGAATTCCGATAAATGACAGACCGTTTCATCGATTTTTATGGCGATCATTAAAAACAGAAGACAAACCAGAACAATATGAGTTCAACACTGTAGTGTTTGATGTAAATTCATTGCCATTTCAAGCGCAATATGTATCGCGGAAACATGCAGAACTTTATAAGAATGACTTTCCAATGGCTGCTGAAACTGTTTTAAAATCGACATATATGGATGATAGTATGGACTCTGTATTGAATGATGAACAAGGTATCGAACTTTACAATCAGTTATCACAGTTATGGGGGAAAGCTGGCATGCATGCACGTAAATGGCTCTCGAATTCACGAGTGGTGTTGCAAACTATTCCAGAAGAAGACAGAGCATCAGAAGTGTATTTAGACGAAGGCAATTTGCCGTCAGTAAAAACATTAGGAGTATTATGGCAGGCAGACAATGACATATTCACGTTCAAAGCTAATCCGCCTGATGTCAACTTTAAATTCACTAAGCGGAACTTTCTTAGTAAAATAGCGACATTATTTGATCCTTTAGGATTTATTGCGCCATTCACAATCAGAGTTAAAGTTTTATTGCAAGAAATGTGGACATCAGGTTTAAACTGGGACGATAGCTTAAACGACATATTAGTCAACAAATCTAGAGAATGGTTCCGTGAACTTGAGGAGCTTTGTTGTCTCAAAATTCCGAGGTGTTTGCAACTCGATGAAGACATTATTCACACGTTCGTTGATGCCTCTCAAGAGGCTTATGGATCTGTTGTATATGAGAGACATGTATATAAGAATGGATTAGTATCAGCACGATTAATTGCAGCGAAGTCAAGAGTAGCACCATTAACATCAGTTAGCATTCCCAGACTTGAGTTGATGGCCGCAGTATTGGGATTGCGATTAGCACTTTCAATTCGACAAGCACTAGAAGTATCCGAAGAACATTTGGTATTCTGGTCAGATAGTATGAACATTATGCATTGGATTAGGAGCAAGAGTCGAGATTTTAAGCCCTTTGTAGCCAATCGAATCGGGGAAATACATAGCTCATCGAATCCTAAGCAGTGGCGGCATGTGCCAACAAATGTTAATCCAGCAGACTTACTGTCAAGAGGCAGGAAAGTAAATCAACTACAATCGGACTTTATTTGGTGGAATGGCCCAGAGTTTTTGCAAAATGAAGAAGACCAATGGCCACAAACTAACATTGAAATAGCAAATATATGTGACAATGAACTAAGGCGTAAAAAAAAACAATAGTGCAAATCAAAATCAAACTGACTGTACTACATTGAAAAGTATTCACATCAGCGACCCAAAGTGGCGTCTAGATCCTGCACGTTATTCTAGTTTTGTAAGACTTGTTCGTGTACTAGCATGGGTGAACAGATTCATTGACAATTGTAGACTTAAGCGACAAGAAAGGCGTGGGGGAACATTGTGCATAGCTGAAATCGAAGATGCCGAGATAATGATTATCAAAAATGCACAAAAGGAGTCATTTAAAGAAGAATACTTTGCTTTGATAAACAATAGAGATATACCGAAAACTAGCAAATTGTTAAAGTTTGAATCCAAGAATCGATGAGGACGGACTTGTTAGATGCGACGAACGTTTAAAGTATGCAGAATTTCTACCATTTGATGTTCGATATCCGATTATTTTACCACGAAAAAATTGGATTACAAAACTAATAGTGAAGCGTTATCATGAAAATGGAAAACATGTTAGCGGTACAAATCAGACATTGTCATTGTTTTCAGCAAAATTTTTGATTATATCTGGGAGAGAAGCAATAAGAGAATATGAAAATGAGTGTTACTATTGTCGTAGAAAAAAGGCGAAAGCTGCAGAGCAGGTGATGGCTCCACTGCCGGAAATACGTTTCAAAGTACCATTACATGCTTTTGCTCGCATAGCTGTAGATTTTGGAGGTCCATTCATCACTGTGCAAGGCAGGGGAAAACGTCGAGAAAAGCGATACCTGTGTCTATTGACATGTTTAAATTCTCGTGCAGTTCACTTAGAAGTAGCATTCGGATTAGATACTGATTCGTTTCTTAATGCGTTTTACAAGATGGTGAATAGACGAGGTCTTCCAAAGGAGGTTATATCTGACAATGGGACTAATTTTGTGGGAGCAGATAAGGAACTGCAAGAATTAGTTTCACTTTTGGACAAGGACAAAATAAATGATGCTATATGTAATCAAGGGATTAAGTGGCATTTTAACCCACTGTTAGCTCCACATTTTGGTGGTGTACACGAAACAATGATCAAACCAGCGAAAAGGGCAATTTATGCAATATTAGGAAATGCAGATATTACTGATGAGCATTTACCGGAGCTGAAGCTCTCATCAATTCTAGACCACTTACGTACCAGTCAGCTAATCCAAAAGACGATATTCCTTTAACACCTAATCATTTTTTACATGGACAAATCGGGGAACAGTTTGCTCCAGAATCAGTAGATACTATAGACTTTAATCCACGTAAGCGATGGAGAAGAATACAAGAACTTATAAAACATTTTTGGCAGCGTTGGATAAGAGAATGGTTACCAGGACTAAATAAACGTAATAAATGGACCAAAACAAGAAAGGACTTAAAACCTGGTGATGTAGTGCTCGTGATGAATCCGAATCTTCCTAGAGGACATTGGCCATTAGGAAGAATTATAGAGGTTTTTCCCGGTAGAGACGGACATGTTCGTGTAGCTAAACTATTACTTGGACAAAATGTGTTAGTCAGACCAATATCAAAATTATGTTCATTAGAAATAGAAACTTGTGAAAGTGATCAAAAGGATGTGAAATAACATGGACATTTTATCGGATTTAAGACAATGATTAAAGAGATAACTTTTGAGTGTACATAGTGTGAACATATTGAGTGTACATAGTGTGAACATATTAAGTTTCATTTGAACCATAGGGATGCAAATTAAGAACAATGGACTGTTTAATTATCTTTAGAATTCGTTAGTTTGTTGATTAGCTTAGAGTAATCAAGAGGGGGAGAATGGTTTGAAGACAATAGTAATTTTAGATTAATTAGTGTCGTAATATTTTCGTTGTTAGAATCTTTTTTATATAGTAGAGTAGAAATTGTTTTAAATTTTAGAATGAAATATTTTTGCTTTTCACAACTTACTTTTTATCGTTCATTTCGTAATACATATTAAATTTTGATTTAGAGATAAGATTATCGTGTGTAAAATTAAGTAACACATTTTATTTACAACTTGTAAGAGTTAACGGGTTTCCTAATTTTTATTATACCATCATCGAGGTCACAAGTTCAAATTGTAACCTGCATTGCAGTAATTAATGACATTTATTGCTTCTGTTCTAAATCTAAATTGGGGTTAATGATAACTGTGAAATTATATAGTAGACTATGAAAGTGAGAGAGTCTGGTCAGTTTTGTATTGTAATTTAATCGAAAAGTGTTGTTTTGTAATCGTTAATCGTTAATCGAAAAGTATGTTGACTTTGGTTAACGTGATCGAATGGTAAACGACGTTTTGATATTGTGAAAATTGACTGTAAATATTGTATATTAAATGTGCATAGTGATTTATATCGTTTGTTATACATCGTTAAAATCGAACAATTCCACTGCAACTTTATGGTTTAACTCCGCAACAGTACATATAAAATACATTTAGCAAGATGATAAAATAATAACCATATAAAACCAGAGCACTAGCTATTAAAATTTAAGCTGATCAAATTCATGCATGCTTAGATATAAATACAATATACATATGACCTATGCTATAACTGATCATAACTGGAATTACGCATTACTAATATCACTTTATTATGAGAAAGTATTTAATAAAAGATTCATGTAAAAAGGCAGTAATTAAGACGAGTGCTGGAGTATAATGGCCACAGCGAAAAAAATAAATGTTTGCGTGAACTGGATATGGCAAGATAAAGAGGCAGACCGCCGGTTACAGTAATTTGGTAAGCCTGTGCTCTACTGGTAACAGTAGAAGCGAGAATAATCCTCCCGGTACCGTGATAACACACGCGCAAGAGAGATAACGGGTACACGAACCCCGATACGTTAGCAAATACTTTAACCTCAAACTCTCCGGTTTTTACGAAGAAGTTCAATAATATAACCTAAGGATCCGAACTGGTGTCAATTCAATCACCGGTCTGTATGGTGAACAGGGAAGCCCCTACAAGCTCTGTGGGAACACAGAAGAAAACACCTCAAAATATAAGCTGGCGCACATTTTGGGATACCATCATGTCCTGTCATCATCTTGCCATCTCCCGCCAGATGACCCGTAAAACGGGTCACCGCCACGCAAGTATGCCACTTCCTGAAGCTTTCCATAAGAGCCTTTTTGGCGAAATCAATTATCATCAGTGGGGGGGGGGGGACAAGCGGCCCATCATTTGCTACAAATAGTTCGATTGCAACTTGCATGCTGTTTAGATACAATTCATTACCAGTGTTTGATAGATGAGTGCCATCGAATCTGTAAAGCAATTTTTCACTCGCACGGATATTACTGTGCCTTACTACACAACCACCAATGGTTTGTATAAAGTTTCGTACCAGCAAATGTAATCTTTTTCTAGACTTTACCAGTGCTCTACCATCATGAGCACTGTGCCAATACCTTCTCATAAGTATTTCGGATCATACAATTCTTGCATTTGGGCACATGATTTTCAACCTCAGAAGGCTCCGTTCGATATCCGAGTACAATTCGTACGTTTTCTTAATTCCAAGGTCGTTTGAACCCAACTGGATGACAATTAATTACGCCAAACGGAGCTCTGAAACATTTTTATCTACTACTTTATTAAGACAATCCCAAGTCATTCCCCTTTGGCCTAGCCAGAAAACATTGCAACCTGTATTTTGCAGTGTCAGCTGCTTTCCCCCAGGTCTAGTAAAGTCATTTCTCCGAGCCCAATGTACTATTGAAGATCCTATGATCCATATATTTTTGGGGCCTAGAAAGAATAAAAGAAACTACTGAATTTAGAATTTGGTTCGCATTAAGTAGATGTATGACAGCATAATTGATTTATTTAAAGATTAAGGCGAATGTATTTTTCGTATGCGTTCGAAGACCAACGCCCCCATTGCATTATAGTGTCGTCATCAAAGCCGAGTCGTTTAGCCTCAGTAGCACCCACAATTCTGAATGAATGTAGTTTATAAAGACCCTTCTCTTCACAAAAGTTTAATGATTTTTGCAGAATGTAGGAAAACTGACATCGCGTTAAGTTTGATCCGTCAAAATGTATAAATAGGTTCCCGTCCGGAAAATTACTGCGAATACTAAGATACCGTTTCAGGCTTTCTACGGGGCAAATCAATTTGTCAACCTGTCTCCGTATGATTAAAGTCACGGATGTTAACCGTTGATCCGTTTTAGAACTTTTTAAAGTTAGGGGCAGTTCCTCGTGCCCACAATCAGAGAACTTAAATATAATGTCCAGAAAGCGGATAACATGAGTTCCTGGTCGATTGTTAGTATCGGACGCGATTTCCCCGATTCTGAGAAGGGCGAAAAATGCTAAACTGAACGCGAAGGAAAAGAGGGTGGCTTCATTGGTTGAGGTACAAATGGAGCCTAATGACGTTATCAAGCGTTTTAACAAATCGAGTGAGATAGGAACGCGAACATCTGATTGGGACGGTCTTTTCCGCTTTAAACCTTCTATCATTTTCCCCACCACAAAAACTTGTGTGTTGTCGGGAAAGTTGTGCAATTTATGAGAATGACTTAATCCAGAAATATAAGTCACGACTGTGGACGGAGAATGGTTCGTGTGGGATAGGTAAGCAATACAAAAAAGGATGTCATTAAGGGGAGCCGGCCAAGACTGGCTCATATCATATAACTGTCGAAAGTTCTGAATGGAATCAACTGCCGTTTTGTAAACATTTCAGGTGTTCGAAGCAACGGTAAATTCGACAATATCGTCGATTTCTGTTGCTAACTCGTCCATAGATGGTTTGGTATTGGCGTGTTCTCGGCTTCTGCACCAGGACACAGTTGTCGGAATTTCTGAAAATTAGAGCGACTTAAAGAATCAGCTATACTGTTTAATTTTCCCGGTATATGAACGGCTTTTATCACAATGTTGTGAATAAGGGTCTGCAAAACTAAGTTAGAGTGTCAAATTCAATTCCCAAAAATGTCAAAATCTGGACTGGCTCAACTGTTTTATCTTCTGCCAACGTCACGCCCCACGTTTTACAGACGTCTCTAAAAGTATCGAGAGTGATTTGACATAATGGAGATTCAGCGGGTCCTCCTAATAAAAAATCATCTAGACAGTGGAGGATATTTTTGCTATGACATTGCAGTTCGGTAAACCAATGTAATGCGGTAGAGAATTTTTCAAAAATGGAACAACTGATGCACCCATAGGGAGGCATTTGTCGAAATAATATTTTCCTTCAAACCGAAATCCTAGCTGGTCAAAATCGGACGGTGCCACTCTCAACAATCTAAATGCGCTCTTAATATCGGCCTTAGCCAACATACCTCCTTTCCCTATACGCTTTATCATCTCAACCGCGTAATCGATGCCAGCATACCGGATGGAGCAAAATTCCGGGTCTATGAAGTCGTTTAAGGAATTTTCTGACGGGTGTGATGAATTGTGAATCAGACGAAACTCGCCATTTTTCTTGGGGGCTAGAAATATAGGGGACATTCTTAAGGTCGGAAATGGGGGTTCAATAAATGGCCCTGCTATCCTTCTCGCTTGTACTTCGTTATTTATTTTTCTCAAAACCAATTCAGAATGTTCTGAAATGCTTTTACAGTTTTTGAGCGTATCGGAAGTCTTGTACTTGAATATTTGATCTTACAACCAAATTTTAAACCTGAAATCAATTCTTTCTTTATGTCAGGGAGAGGATATTCAATTAATGATTTTTCGACTATTTCAGCATTTATAGGCGAAATTCCCAATGAGTAAAGATTACATTTATTTGGCTCTGCATGTCTTAACAGGGTGTTCACCGGAACACTTGGAACATTTGTGAGCAAATCTGCATCGACTGCCAAAGTCGCATTTACCCCTGTTATTTCTGCAACAGACACGAAAAGGATATAACCCTGACTTTCTCTGATTGTTCTGGGCTAAATTTTGGGTGAGGGGTTGTGAACCTAGACATTGAGGTAGCTGATCTTGTACTCTGCTATTGAAACTAGTACTTCGTGAAGATGTGGAAACGTATAAAACCCATAACTACATATCAATTGAAGCCCATGAAGACTGAGGCGATCGTGCCTTTCTTAGCTTCTACCGCTCATCATACGAGACCCAGCCTAAACCGGACCCTCTAGACGACGCTAAGCGAATAGTGTGCATATATTTAAGCAAGTCTTGACCATGATTAGGCCACTTTTGCAACAAAATATCCATAAAAACCATGAATGCAGAAGTCCAGACATGTATGTTTGTGATTAGACTTTGCTTTTGTTGCACGACTGAGATTTGACCCCTATTAATTTGCAAATTGCCGGTCAGATGGGATTCTGAGAATAAATCCTTTGCAGATTTGAGGAGCAACGAAAGATCTACGTATTCACCAGCCCATATATTTTTCTTTTATTTCTTGGGGTATGTGCTCACTTATAGGGTCAAATACAGTAGTAGTGTAGTTTGGGGTGCTGCTTATTTGTACGACATGTGAATCTACAGGCGTGTTATTGGTAAACGTACCTAGTTGTTGGACATTCTGGGATGTATGTCCTGAGCTTGTCAACCCCGACTGAAATGGCTGGGTAGGTAATCCACCTGGCGTGTTTACTCCACTGTAAGAAACCGTTGCGTTGTCTGAAGTAGTAGGCTCTGGATTTGCTATCGCTCCTGTCGACGGTCTGAATCCGCGCTGTTGCTCTGGGTCTGAGTCTGTCCGAGTCGGGTGGTCGGATTTATCATGAAACTGGTCCATATTGGATGCTCCTCTTGACTGGTTTTCAGTGTTTGGTATCGTGTCTACTCTAGACGATGACGGGTTTTGGGTGGTTGATGAAGAGCAATCTCTTGAAACTGACAGACCAGGGACGGCGTGGTCAGCTGTCCTATCAGAGGCATTTGCAGTCTGATTTTATACATAATTTGTCGATTTTCTCTGACTTTTAGGTGGTTTCATCTAACTACTTGTAGGCTGATGTCGCTGGATTGAAAAAACAGTCTTGTTTAAAAAATGTCAGCCGGCAACTACATGCAGGAGCGGTATAATCACGTGATACATGTAACGAGGCAAAATAAGGGGGAAAAGAATTAGATGCAGACGCTAGGGGTGCAGAAATGGGGGATTGTAAACTAAAATAAATACTCATTCACTTTAATTAAATCTGTTTATCGGAATGAATAAGATAAACACACTTATTGTATGTTGAAATTATAATAGAGAAAGGTCTTTTACTTCAGGATTAAAGACTTGTTTCACTAATAAAAATGTAGATATAAAATTTAGTGCCACACTAAATAATGAATTATTCAACAAAAGATCAAACAAAACGAGATTCATAAAATGACCATCAGTTTGTTGCAGGATAACTTAATATAATATTAGAAAAGAGCAATCATAAAGTCACGATGAATGGTACACATATTTTGACATAGATGAGAGTGGTCTTGTCAAAGAGATAGACTCACGTCAGTAATTACAGACATACATCTAGGATCGGAAGTACAATATCTATATATAGCACTGATCAGGGTCTTCGAACCCGGATGTTACGAGAATTGCATGTTTTTATTCTGATATATGGGATAGGTAACGAATATGAACAGGTATCATGTTTGGATATATTTTTCAATCATTATTTTGTTCAGATCAACTGGTAAGAATTTTTTGTTACATCTAATACTTAATATTTTTGATATTTAGTTTATTTAACTTTTTATTAGAGACCAAATGTATCGAGAGTTTATATTGCTATACGTTATACGTTAGTTAGACATGAATTAAATATTGAAATTTTAACTTTTAATGAAGTTTATAATTTTTTTTATAACACATTTTATTGAAATAACTCCGAATGCGCATGTGTAATAAAAGCATAATTTGCGGCGTGTTATTTGCCCCCACTAGTAGAAGAGCCAGCAAGTTAAGAGCTGAGGGGTCTCTGACGGGTAATCAGTTCCTGTTCCACTAGTAGAAGAGCCAGCAAGTTAAGAGCTGATGTGTCTCTGACGGGTAAGCACTTTCCTGTTCCACTAGTAGAAGAGCCAGCAAGTTAAGAGCTGAGGTGTCTCTGACGGGTAAGCAGTTCCTGTTCCACTAGTAGAAGAGTCAGCAAGTTAAGAGCTCAGGTGTCTCTGACGGGTAATCAGTTCCTGTTCCACTAGTAGAAGAGCCAGCAAGTTAAGAGCTGAGGTGTCTCTGACGGGTAAGCACTTTCCTGTTCCACTTGTAGAAGAGCCAGCAAGTTAAGAGCTGAGGTGTCTCTGGCGGGTAAGCAGTTCCTGTTCCACTAGTAGAAGAGCCAGCAAGTTAAGAGCTGAGGTGTCTCTGACGGGTAAGCAGTTCCTGTTCCACTAGTAGAAGAGCCAGCAAGTGGTGAGCTGAGGTGTCTCTGATGGGTAAACAGTTCCTGTTCCACTAGTAGAAGAGCCAGCAAGTGGTGAGCTGAGGTGTCTCTGACGGGTAAGCAGTTCCTGTTCCACTAGTAGAAGAGCCAGCAAGTGGTGAGCTGAGGTGTCTCTGATGGGTAAACAGTTCCTGTTCCACTAGTAGAAGAGCCAGCAAGTGGTGAGCTGAGGTGCCCCTGACGGGTACGCAGTTCCTGTTCCACTAGTAGCACCCGTCACACTTTTCTTGTTTGAATGCGGTGGTAAGTCATGAAATAGAAAAGAAGGACTGTGTTGTCACTATGACAAACGGAACATTTCCTGGTCATGTGACACATATGCGTTATTTCATAACGGTAAAACATTTGGCCTCATTGTCAGTTTTTTGACGGAGGTTGTAGGTTTTACAGTTCTATTATGCTTACCTATGTTCTAGTGTCAATTCTATATCATAACGAATAACATTACTACTTGTACTTTATATGACATACTATTTTATTTATTACGTCGTGATATTTATTTACCTTTCAGCTAAACACATGTGGTGCATTAAGTTTATATCATTTAATTCATGGAAACTACATATGTAGTGTAATGGTTAGTTTTCTCGCCTTGAGTGTTATAGATCGTGGTGTAATGGTTAGTGTTCTCACCTTGAGTGTTATTGATCGTGATGTAATGGTTAGTGTTCTCACCTTGAGTGTTATAGATCGTGGTGTAATGGTTAGTGTTCTCACCTTGAGTGTTATAGATCGTGATGTAATGGTTAGTGTTCTCACCTTGAGTTTTATAGATCGTGATGTAATGGTTAGTGTTCTCACCTTGAGTGCTATAGATCGTGGGTTAATGGTTAGTGTTCTCACCTTGAGTGTTATAGATAAGATCGTGGTGTAATGGTTAGTGTTCTCACCTTGAGTGTTATAGATAAGATCGTGATGTAATGGTTAGTGTTCTCACCTTGAGTGTTATAGATAAGATCGTGCTGTAATGGTTAGTTTTCTCACCTTGAGTGTTATAGATAAGATCGTGGTGTAATGGTTAGTGTTCTCGCCTTGAGTGGTATAGATAAGATCGTGGTGTAATGGTTAGTGTTCTCGCCTTGAGTGTTATAGATCGTGGGTTAATGGTTAGTGTTCTCACCTTGAGTGTTATAGATCGTGGATTAATGGTTAGTGTTCTCACCTTGAGTGCTATAGATCGTGGTGTAATGGTTAGTGTTCTCACCTTGAGTGTTATAGAT
>MJUT01016803.1:29263-42162 GCA_002080005.1 Gigantidas platifrons
TGTAATGGTTAGTGTTCTCGCCTTGGGTGTTATAGATCGTGATGTAATGGTTAGTGTTCTCGCCTTGGGTGTTATAGATCGCGATGTAATGGTTAGTGTTCTCACCTTGAGTGTTATAGATCGTGATTTAATGGTTAGTGTTCTCGCCTTGAGTGTTATAGATCGTGGTGTAATGGTTAGTGTTCTCGCCTTGGGTGTTATAGATCGTGGTGTAATGGTTAGTGTTCTCGTCTTGAGTGTTATAGATCGTGATGTAATGGTTAGTGTTCTCGCCTTGAGTGTTATAGATCGCGATGTAATGGTTAGTGTTCTCGCCTTGAGTGCTATAGATCGTGGTGTAATGGTTAGTGTTCTCGCCTTGAGTGTTATAGATCATGGGTTCGTGCTTCAATCTTGTCAATCCATTTTCACTTGTTCTCGCCATGATATAGCTGAACAATTGCTCATTTGGCGCTAAACAACAATGATTAATAATCATTTCCTGCATGGACAGGGTGGTGTTTTAGATCAGCACTAATGTCACTACCGCAGTCTCTACTAAAATACAGCTTTCTTTAATTGTAACTCTACTAACACAAAAAGCAATTTAAAAGTTTTTGGTTTAATCCGACCAGACTTCGAAACAACGAATTACCTCACTGGAGGCGTGCAAGCAAACCATCTCACTACAGAGGAAAGCAGAGCAATATAGAATCGACTACGGAAAACGCTGGAAATTCCGACCTGCAATTACCAGATAAGCGTGTGTAAAGTTAAGCTCCGCCCGAAGTCTATTTTGTATTTCTGTTCTTTTCTCTTAGTTAAGATGGGAAAGGGCGGAGTTAAAAACAGGAAATATTCATCCCATTTAAGGACGCAATTATAAATATTCAACGATTATTAGCAATATTTATTGGACCGAACGGTATCAATGTATCTTTTCGACGAACTTAACAAATGAGATTATAGTATCCCAAAATCCAGACCCGAGACTGAGCTGGAGGCGGAATTCTGCAAGTGTACAAATGGTGAAATATGATGCTCTGTGGTTACACAAAAGGGACCGTAAGATCTACGGTTCCGCAGCTAGACGGTACAGTAATTGGATTTACAACTATCTATACAATCAGGGCCTATCACACTTAGCGTTGTGAGTTCGAATACCGCTCATGGCGAGGTGTACTCGATGATACAACATTATGTGATAGAATTGTTGAAAGTGGCGTTAAACACCATAACCCTAATCCTTGTCAGTAAAAATTCGATAGATATAGCAACAGAGTGTATGATTCTATATTACTATGTTTACAATATCTACTACACAGATGCCGCCTGTACATTCCCAGCAGCCATACAAAGCAGTAACTGGAACGATGAAACACGGTCTTTACTCCTGACATTCAGTACATCTGCAATGGGAGGATGGCCAATCACATCTCGTGGAACTCCCATAACAGATTATAATTGTTTATCTAATACAGACAACGTATATGTTCTCAAGTAAGTAAATTACATTACATAGGACAAATCACCTTTATAATATAACGCATACTAGTGATTTTTATCAGATAAAATGTTTAAATACTTGGAGCTTGTTCTGTTTGACTGTGTTCTGGTTTGTATGTTTTCTTTTTTAAATTTGTTTGTTTGTACTTTACTGTCTGTTTATAATTGTATCCTTCCCTCCTGAGTACATTGCCCATATTTATTTATTAAAATATCTTTCCATCGTCGGTAACCCACAGCTGATCACGCTTCGATTAATCTCCACTCATCACCCGTGGGTCAACTGGTAGATACATACTCGTAGTCTTGTGATCGTTTTAGAACACTTTGATAAGTTCTGACGACTGTCTCTATAGCTAATCAAATCACAGATTTAATTTAAGAAATTATTTCCTTGTAAATCATTTTTTCTATATTATTTTTTCACCCCAAATCAAGAGATTAACAATATCAAACAATGGTTTTGATTGGTAACTATTAATAGCCTTTTTCAACGAAGTAATCGAAGCGTACCTACTTTTTAACTGATTGGCTATACGGCAAGACTTTATCAACTTTTCCAATTAATGGTCCAAAAAAGTCCTATAATTTTTGATTTCCCGGTGGTTTCAGGAGGACGCAGAGTGCATAGCGTTTTTCCATGCTTCCTAAATATGGTTCCCCTCGTCAGCTTTAAAACAACTTTCTTCATTTGCTGTTATTCTTTGATTTGAAAATTTGCTGAAAAGTTAAACAATCGGTATTATCGTGAATTTTTCACTGAGTGGTCTCCCCTTTGAGTTTGTGTCAATTCCTTAATTGAGAACCTTCTGGAAATCACTATACGTCTAATAACATGATGACTGTGTAAATCATATTAATAAGATGTTACCTATTACAGGAGCGTTCAAACTTATACCAAGAGTGGAATTACCAAATGGATTTATTTATGCATGAGGTTAACAAAAGTTACAGACAATCTGTTCTATTACTATTTAATGTCAGGTAAGATTGCCATACACAGTCTTTAATACTACAATAAGTTATTAACATGATGACATATCATATCAAATTGCATATACCATGAATACATCACTTTGTACACAAAGTATTTGTCTAAATTATTCAATATATTAATCACAGAGAGTATTGAAATTTCAAAGAGATGAACACAGATAAACAAATCTCTGGAACAAGTTAAATAACTGAAATCAAGTCAAAATAAACCATAGAAACATGGAGTAGAATACAATGTAATATGTTCAAAATTGTGCATTTCCTCGTATGAAACACCTACCATGTTTTAAAATAGAGACAACATTAATAAAAAATTTTTAGATCCATCGAATATTAACAAACAACTACCAAACCATATTTATGATTTGGCAGCGACCGATTAGTTTAGCAAACTACTGCCAAACAATATGCATGCGTTAGTGCGCGACTCATTAGTTTAGCAAACTACTGCCAAACCATATGCATGCGTCAGTGCGCGACCCATTAGTTTAGCAAACGACTTTCAATAGAAAAGTAGATATCTAATTTATTGCGCACATGTGCTTCTATGATAACCTTCATGTGGTACTATCAATGTCAAAAGATTGGAAAGCTAAATAATTTAAAAGTCTGTGAGCAATAAATCCAAAGGGCCTGAACATGATGGCCAAAATTGACTAAGGTTACCTATTGCTGGGGAGGAGAGAATCTGTTATATTATTTAGAAACTGTAGATTTCATTAATAAATATATCTTATAAACCTTGTCGCTGCCGAAACACTGGGTTGATAATACCCTAAGGGACTAATAGTACACCAGCAAATATATAGACCGGGTGGTAGTAATAAAAACGTAGATATCTTTTTTTAGGAATAACCTTCATTAGGTACATATACACTCTCAAAGGCAAAAGAGATTGATGACATAAATTGTGTTTGTGGCGGTCAGTTTTATTGGTGGAGGAAACCGGGGGACCCGTAGAAAGCCATAATTGACAATGAAACAATAACAATTAATTAATTATTAATAAAACGTAAACCAATCTGTTTTTGTCAAAGTAAAGTAATGGACTTTATATCTATAGATCTAGATACTACAGTAATACCCAATGTAAGAGTGTTTAACCCAGACACAGTACCTCCTGATAGTGATCCTACCTGTGATTTCTGTACCTTCACCACTCCGCCACCTGATACTGAATATAATTTACTTAAAAGAGAAGGTAGTGTATTCGTTGTTATTTAATCTTTTAGAAGTCAAATATCATGTGTATCTAAAATTCTTACTCATTTACTCTTGTCCAAGCATGTAATGTAATCTTCCAGTGATGTGAACCAAATGTTTCTTACAAATTAAAACGTTTGTCATGTTTGGAAGGGGTATTTATTAGACATACCAGTGGAGAGACCATAATACTTCCCAAAGCGACATTCTATGTGTACATTTAGACTCAAGACTATATATGTTTAATTACATCTAATATTAAGCAGAACAATAACTAAATAAATTATACTTTTCATTTCCTGTTTCCATCAAATTCGCGCTTGAACTTTTACACCTGAACATTTCCAGTTTTTAAATTTGATTAATCATGGTTTATATAGAAGAACGATTCCGAATATTTTTTTACCGTGTTTAACTGAAGCAGGCAAATTTCGATTTGGCTAAGACAATGGACAATCCAGAGAAACTGGGCACACAAGACGACGAAAAACACAACAAAAACACAACACAATATGTGTTGGACACCACTATACGAAAACAAACACAAATAACTTAAATAAGACATGAGCCCCCCCCCCCCCCTACAAACAATTGCAGGTAAAGACGAACCGAACATCGTTTTTATGACGAAATCGTAACGGATATCAAAACGTAACGTAAACATACATAATAGGACAACACAAAAAACTAAAACAGACTAGCAACATGGACCCCACCAGAAAAACGTAAGTGCTCACGAATGGTAGACAGTTCCTGTTTTTCATAAGACACTCGCCGTGTCTATGGATAACCCAGATGGGGAAGAGAGCATTAATAAACCAGGACATTCCGGAGTACCACAGGGGACAGTTCTCGTACATAAACGATATGGGGAGCTCTAGAACATAATCATTAAGACTTGTTGCTGATGACTCCCTCCTGTATATGCCAATCAACTGCATTGAAGATACCACCAAACTCCAAGAAGATCTTACAGAGTTAGTTCAGTGGTCAAAAACATGGCAGATGACATTCCATCCAGTAAAATGTTATATACTACGGGTCACAAAAAAACACCAATAATCGTCAACTGCCACATGATGGGACACCAACTGGAAACTGTACATCATTATCCCTATCTCGGTGTTGAACTTTCCGAAGATCTAGGATGGGAGATACATATCAACAAAGTGACATCTAAAGCAAACAGGACGTTGGGATTTCTCCGAAGAAACATCTATAGGTGCCCTCAGGACATAAAAGAACAAGCATATAAATCATTAGTCAGGCCGCACTTAGAATATGCATCAGCGGTATGGGACCCATATAGGCAAAAACACATAAACAATCTAGAAATGGTTCAAAGAAGGTCTGGTCGATTCGTAACATCTACATATAGCAGAGAACCTGGAACTGTAACTAAGATCATGCAGGACTTAAAATGGCAAACACTTGAGACCAGACGGAAAGCAACAAGACTAATTTTATTTCACAGAGCCATCAATGGAGAAGCTGCAGTGACCATCCCAGATTATGTCAGAAAACCATCAGGAAATACAAGACAGTATCACCAGAACAGTTTTTCCAGACTGAGTACTTCAACAGATGCTTATCAGAACAGCTTCATACCCAAAAGTATAGCTGACAGGAACAGTCTACCATCAGATGTAATTCAGGCACCAACAACGGACTGCTTCAGGGAAGCTGTGTGGAGGCATCTGACACCGTAATCTGTATACATGTTGCTTTTAATTGTAAATTTTGCTGGTATTACCAGTTTTTAACCCGTGCACAATGGTTGACGCTTGCACAACAAAATCTGCGTAAGGCATATCGCGCTGCAGATCAACAGTATAGAAGCATAGAAGTAGACTCGTTTTCACAGATTTCTCGGAATAAACATTTGGTCTAGTTGTGGTATCGCTTAACCTATTTTATAAAAATGTTACTGCAATATTCCACTTTGTTGTTTTAACTAATATCGTCGTCCAATCGACCTCGACCAAACTAATGTATTTGTTTAATACTATGATTGTGTGTTTGTTACTACAATATCTGCAGCATTATACACAATGGATATCATATATAACACAAATGAAGATGGTCCTTATATAACAGATAGTCTAACATTCAGTTTTTATAAGTATATGTGTAGGCTGTGTTATCCATACTTTGTTTTTAAGCACACTTTGGTTAATAGTCACTTTCCTGGGAATCACTTATATCATCGGTACTCTCCGTTGGTGTAATTTTTTATTTACTGACAATTTGCAGGAACCTCCGAGACCTTAACAACAACTCCATCTTTATGCCTTCCCTGTACAACTATTCAGGCTACATGTGATTTTCAACCTACAACGACCATTACAACTACAGCAGGTAGTTAATAACTTTAAAATCTCAAGCATTATTTTGTCTTCTTATTTTTTTCAGCGATCCACTAATATTTAACAATATCCCGAATCGGATCACATTCATTGTTGGATGCTCTATAGCATTTTCATAAAACATTTTTACTCTTAGAACCCAATGATTTCCTATGGTCGTTTCTTATTGGTCGTTTGTGATCCGATTATAACCCAATGATTTCCTATGGTCGTTTCTTATTGGTCGTTTGTGATCCGATATAAGATGACATTAGATAATTAGTGGATCACCAAATGACAAAATTTAATAGATCTTTAACAAAAATCTAATTTTAGTTTTTTTAAACATAATTTTATTAATTATGAATTCTTGTTTGTTACGGGACCGTCGGTCGTGGTCATGATTGTATGACAGTTGGATTTATAACTACCTGTACAATGAGTTCTTATCACCACTAACGTTGTGAGTTCGAACTCTGCTTAGACGAGGTGTACTCGATACAACATTAAGCGATAAAAATTTGTCAGTGACTTGCGACAGGTCGTTGATTTTGTCCGGATACTCCGGTTTCCTCCACCAATAAAACTGACCGCCACGATATAGCTGAAATATGGTTAGAAGTGACGTTAAGCGCCATAATCACCACTTGTTTGTAGCAATTCTGATTAAGAGTCCAAGCTTCTCTTGATGTACTCTAATTCTAATTTAGAAAATCATAAAAAAGCTATTATCAGACTATAGATTTATGGTTTGATAGCAGGAGTTACTGAACAGACAACAATGAATTTATTTACGACATTAATTTTATATGGTTTGACTGTAGGTTATTTCAATAATATACGATCTGTTGATCTATCACTGGATGGCTTGATGATGTTCGTGTCATTTAACAGTGATATGACAGGAGTCTCTAATGGTGGAGATACTGATAACACTTCCGGTTAAGTTGCAGTCATCATTCGAAATCAATGCAGTCACAACCCTGTTTTGGTTTACCGTTACTGAATATCTGTGTCTCAAATGGCCACATATACTTCCCTTTGTCGTAATCACAATCCGGTCTTTTCTTAATTCTTGACTTATCACCGGGTGTGTAACAAGAGTAATACGACGGTGACACCAGTGTATTCCGGAACTACTTAGATTTCCCGAAAAAAAGCACGAGTTATCTCCTGTATTAGTGGGGTTTGTTTTGCTCAATGTTTAGTTTTCTGTTTAATGTTTTGTCTTTTTTCTTCTAGCCATTTCATTGTCTGTCCTTATTCGAATCTCGACTTTCGATTACCTCTAGGCTTATGTATCTTTTCACAGCAATTTTTCTTCTATTAAATCACGATATCTTTACAATTTGCTTAAAAACATACGAGTTGTTAGTGATTGCATTGCCAGTTCTTAATATCCATTAAATACTAACAACCCACTACTGAACCATATTAATGAGTTAGTAGCGACTCAATAGTTTAACAACCCATTACCAAACCATATTTATGAGTTGTTAGAGATCCATTGGTTTAGCAACTCACTACCAACCCATATTTGTGAGTTAGTAGTGACCCATTAGTTTAACAAACGACTACCAATCTACATGTATGAGTTGGTAGCAATCCACTAGTTAAATGTGTGTGAATGTTTACTAATTTCAGCATCACAATATCAAATCATAGCTTATTTGTAAGTTGCTATAGTGAGTTTTCTGTTTGGGTAATACATTTATTAATTTTAATTTAGCACCAGCACAGACCGGAAATCCAGTGACATCAGGTTAGAATTGTAAAATTGTAAAACTGTTAATGTCATGGGTAAGCAGTGTATGGTGCAACTTATCACCAAGATTGTAACAAGAGTAACACAACGGGTGCCAGATATGGAGAAGGAACTGCTCACCCTACTAGAGCAGCACCTGAGTTCATCGTGCAGGTTTTAATGGGTTCGTGTTGCTCGATCTTTAGCTTTCCGTGTAATGTTTTAATGGGTTCGTGTTGCTCGATCTTTAGCTTTCCGTGTAATGTTTTATAGATCATTGGTTGTCCTATATTTATTTTCGCCATTATATTATCTGTCCTGCGATTTACAGCTTCTTGTTTAGCCCTTTGGCTTAAGTAAGGGGTAAGGGTAAAAACCAAATTACCGAACACCGAGCAATCTTCCTAAGGGAAAGGCAAAACTCAGGTCAACAAACAGACACAATCAGTCAACAATCAGAAAACTGGGAAAACCGCAATGGCATCTTCAAACTTATTTTTGCCTTTTTTCTCGATATTTGACATTTATCTTTTATCTTCAAAAACATAAATCCTATCAAATATTGTAATAATTTTTCTGCAAGAACAAGTGTTTTGTTTCAAATGTATATCATTGTATACGGGTTTTAGAATAATATTAGTAGTAGTGCTTAGGTTTAAAAAATTGAAGGGAATAAAGATATATTGTACTTGAGTATTTCAACTCCTAATAATTTTTTTTATCTTTTATTCATATAGTTCAGCCCAGCATTGTGGTAACCACACCTACGACCACAATCGCACCAATCATACAGACGCCACAAGTTGTTACTACTGGTAACCATTTTTATTTATTGACAATTTGCGACAGTAATAGTTATTTTGTTGGCCTTGAAAACTAAAATCCTGACTTCCCGTGTATACTGTTTATATCCTCCATTAACGCATAACGAGACTCGTGACCTTAACAGATCATGGTGAAATGAATTGTATTAGAAGAACGGCAAGTATAATAAAATGTATTGAACTGGGTAGGAACACGCCTGCAGATGGTTTTATATGAACAACAAAACATGTTTAAATTAGGTGAACGCAAGATACCCAAGTCTGGGGAGATATCAAATTAAAGATACCCAAGTCTGGGGAGATCTCAAATTAAAGATACCTAAGTCTGAAGAGATCTCAAATTAAAGATACCCAAGTCTGGGCAGATCTCAAATTAAAGATACCCAAGTCTGGGGAGATCTCAAATTAAAGATACCCAAGTCTGGGCATATCTCAAATTAAAGATACCCAAGTCTGGGGAGATCTCAAATTAAAGATATCCAAGTCTGGGGAGATCTCAAATTAAAGATACCCAAGTCTGGGGAGATCTCAAATTAAAGATACCCAAGTCTGGGGAGATCTCAAATTAAAAGGACGAATCGGAGAGAAAACAAGAACAATACAAGCACGAAGGTAAAACGATAAGAACGAAGACTTGAACAAAACAAACTCCCCACAAATAAATTGGTGATCCAATGTACTAGGTATGTTGGATGGCCAATTCACATCCTCTGTCTAATGAAATCGTGATTTACAAAGTCAGTGAAGGAATAGAGTTTGTATTTCAAACATATCTCCTATCAAGAGAGATACAACTATTCCGTATGATTCCACTAAGGTTTTCAGTTTCTAAAGCAAATACATAAGGCCGTTTAAGAACGAAACTTAACAGAAGAGATGCTTTCAATTTTGCCATTTGTGAACAATCGTAATATTCCAACAGAAACATCATATGGAATACCCATCATGATTTCCTTGATAGATGGTTGCTGCTAACAAGTAAGTAACTGAACCAACGGTCATAGTGGTCACCATGACTTGTTAAACCGTTACGGAATTGCTATGTCATAAATGATCACAGTATACGTTCTGCTTGTCGTAATCACAGTATACGTTCTGCTTGTCGTAATCACAGTATACGTTCTGCTTGTCGTAATCACAATCCTATCCTTTCCTCATTCATGACTCAATGATCTTGTAAAATCAGTGTCACGACATGTGACACTAATGGAAGAGGAACTGTTTACCCTTCCGAATCACCTGAGTTCATCACCGGTTTTAAGTGGAGTTCGTGTTATTCAATCCTTAGCTTTTTGTGTAGTGTTTTGTAGATCATTTGTTTGGTGTGTTATACTATGTTCAGTAGGATGTTTGTAACTAGTTTCACGCTGTTCTTTCCTTGTGTCCGTGCAACGTCATATCTTTTGTACACATGTTACATACATTGTTCTCTACAACAATAGATAATAATTGTTATATGTTTTAGGATATTAAGTATCAGGCAGGTTATCAAATAAAGCATGAGAAAATCCGTAAAAATATATCATCTGGCAATCGTGATAAAAATTATTTAAAAGATCCATGTTTGAATTTATTTTATAGTGTTTATTTTTCTGTTTTCATGCAATGCATTGCTTATTGCTTACATTTAATTTAATCGTGTTTTATTGACAGATCAAACAGATAATCCAAGTCTAACTCTCCTGATAGTATCTGCTCTATTAGGTGTAATTTTCACTGGGGTAAGTGAACTAGGAGTGAGTGAGTGAGTGAGTGAGTGAGTGTTGTTTAACGCCAAATGAGCAATGTTTCAGCTATCATGACGAGAACAAGTTAAATTCAATGAAATGATTATGATGAGGATAATGATGATGATGATGATGATGTCCTCTTTGAACTAGATCAACATGCTTAGTTGGTATTTATAGCGCTAACTCACTAAAACAACAAGCCGCGGGTTGACCTGTCATTCCACTCGGACATATTATTATGATTCCCTGTCAAACAATGTCTGCTCTTACTCCTTAGAACTTCGCGCTTACCGGAGAAGTAGAAAATGACAATTTTATAGTCTTTGGTTTGATCCGAAAATGGCTTCAAACCCACGATCTACCATACGCTAACCATTACACCACCGATACGTTACTGGTATGTATTGCTATTTTATCATCAAATAGGTTGACATAAATATACATATGTAGGTCATATCAAAACTATTTATTAAAAATACAGGCAATATATCAATAATGATGAACGACATTGAGAATGTGTTGGGTATATGAATTAATTTGGATAATAGCAAATCAGTATTAATGGTTATTCATAAAAAACGTCGTACGCATTAAATTAGATTTCTACGTTCTTACTACTATCGGCGTGTCGTTACCTCTGCTGGTGGACTATTTGTAACCGAGGGTATCATCCGCCCCCTAATCCGTGTTTTGACACTGACATGGTTTATTAGATATATTTGTTATTGACATTTTCGGTTCCTACATAATGTAATTATTACTAATAATAATGTTTTCCGCCCTGAGATGTAGGCCACTTTGGTAGACGTTGACTATTTTGTTCATGATCTTTAGGTTGTTTTTTCCCCTAAAGAATTTTAAATTATTGGGCTTCCAATACTTTGACTTTGTTTGCCCCCTGTTGCGTTACGGCTTTGAGTTCTTTTGTTTAGTTTTTGATATGGGAATTATCTGTTATGTGTTTTTTGATGCTTTGTCTTGTCTAATATTGATTTCTTTTTGACATTATATTCATGACCTCTTTACAAGAAGGATATCATGATTATATCATGTTTCGTTTCGATTACATCTCACTACAAGGTTAACTGAACTCCCCCAACGTTGGTAATGATTTGAAGATATAACATCAACTACCATAGTTCGTGGTAACGGAAATCGTTTTGATTTAATGTAATATGTTTTTTTTTACAGATATTGTACAGAATACTATATGGTTTAGAGACAAACTACCATAGTTCATGGCAACGGAAGTTGCTTTGAGTTAATGTAATATGTTTTTTTCTCTCACAGATATTGTACAGAATACTATATGGTTTAGAGACAAACTACCATAGTTCATGGCAACGGAAGTTGCTTTGATTTAATGTAATATGTTTTTTTTTCACAGATATTGTACAGAATACTATAAGGTTTAGAAACAATACTATACGATTAACAGGGGTAGCTGGCACATCTCTGGTAAACATGTGTAAGGATGGAATACTCGGAATAAAGTATAAAACGAGAACATGTAAATTCAAGAATATTAAATAACATGAAATAAATATTATATAATAATGTGATATATTGATTCGAAGAATGCATTTTGCATAAGCGTAAAGAGGCGGATCACGTTATGGTTCGATATTAAGGAGAAAACTGCTTTGTATAGAAACACATTTATTGTGTTTGAAACACAATAGCAACAGATATACAAAGGTAAAACAAAACAAGGTGATGCTCTGGATAGAAACAAAGGCAAAACAAAACAAGGCGACGCCCTATATAAAAACAAAACAATGAACACACATGATAAACACAACAAGAGGACGCTTTGGATTGAAACCCACAAGAAAACACAAGGAGATGTTCCGGGGGCAAACAAAACAATGGGGTGATCTGGATAGGAACCAACAATGAACACATGTAAAACAAAAGAAAGGGACACTCTGGACAGGAACCAACAATGAACACATGTAAAACAAAAGAAGGGGACACTCTGGATGGAAACCAAATAATAAAACCACAGAAAGAACATAGTAAGAGGATGTTCTGTATACAAACACATCAGTTAACATACAGACAAAGCAAAACAGTGAGACAATCTGGATGCAAAACCAGCAGTAAACACACCTATACTTTGGAGATACAGAGGAGGGTTGGTTTCCCATTAACCGGTTTAACACCGACACATTTTTGTGTAGACGGACTTCTCTCTTGTCAAGAAGATAAGTACAATGTATATATCAAATAGAATATAAAGATAGCAAATTTAATCAGACAAGTTGAAGAAATCGAAGTGGTATTTAGAAGCCATATATCGAAGATGGACATACAATCCAATGGTCAACAGGATAATGACAAGAAGACAAACTATGGTCCACAATGACAAGAAGATAAACTATGGTCCACAATGACAAGAAGACAAACTATGGTCCACAATGACAAGAAGACAAACTATGGTCCACAATGACAAGAAGACAAACTATGGTCCACAATGACAAGAAGATAAACTATAATCCACAATGACAAGAAGACAAACTATGGTCCACAATGACAAGAAGACAAACTATGGTCCACAATGACAAGAAGA
>MJUT01016803.1:46374-57667 GCA_002080005.1 Gigantidas platifrons
TGTAACCATTACGGAGTCAGGTTTGTTGCGATGTAACCATTACGGAGTCAGGTTTGTTGCATCGTTTATTTATGCTATGTAACCATTATGGAGTTAGGCTTGTTGCATCGTTTATTTATGTTATGTAACCATTACGGAGTCAGATTTGTTGCGTCGTTTATTTATGTTATGTAACCATTACGGAGTCAGGTTTGTTGCATCGTTTATTTATGCTATATAACCATTACGGAGTCAGATTTGTTGAGTCGTTCATTTATGCTATGTAGCCATTACGGAGTCAGGCTTGTTGTGTCGTTTATTTATGCTATGTAACCATTATGGAGCCAGGTATGTTGCATCGTTTATTTATGTTATGTACCCATTATGGAGCCATGTATGCTGTGTCTTTTATTTATGTTGTGTAACCATTATTGAGCAAATACATGACTTCTCACTTTTCTAATCCTTTTTAGCTCACCTTGCCAAAGGCAATGTGAGCTTTTGCCATCACTTGGCGTCCGGCGTCCGACGTCCGGCGTCCATCGTCCGTTAACTTTTCACATTTGAATCTTCTCTTCTGAAACCCCTCAGCCAAATGAACTGAAACTTGGTAGGAAGCATCTATGGAAGGTCCTTTATAAAGTTTGCTCATTTTGTCCCGATCCATTAACAAACATGGCCGCCACAGGCAATTCCTTTTTCTGATTGGCCGATTTTAAAAAATCTTCTCCTCTGAAACCGCTTGGCTGAATGAACCGAAACTTGGTAGGAAGCATTTATGGAAGTTCCTCTATCAAAATTGCTCATTTCGTCCCGATCCGTTAACAAACATGGCCGCCACAGGCCATTCTTGTTTCTGATTGGTTGATTTCTAAAAACAATCTTCTCCGCTGAAACCGCCTGGCCAAATGAATCAAAACTTGGTAGGAAACATCCTTGGAAGGTCCTCTATAAAGGTTGCTCATTTTGTTCCGCTCCGTTAACAAACATGGCCGCCACAGGCCATTCTTGTTTTTGATTGGTTGATTTCTAAAAAATCGCCTCTGAAACCGTTTGGCCAAATGAACCGAAACTTGGTAGGAAGTATCTATGGAAGATCCTCTATAAATATTGCTCATATCGTCCCGATCCGTTAACAAACATGGCCACCACAGGCCATTATTGTTTCTGATTGGTTGATTTCTAAAAATTCTTCTCCTCTGAAACGGCCTGGTCAAATGAATCAAAACTTGGTAGGAAGCATCCTTGGAAGGTGCTCTATAAAGATTGCTCATTTAGTTCCGATCCGTTAACAAACATGACCGCCACATGCAATTCTTGTTTTTGATTGGTTGATTTCTAAAAAAAATCTTCTCCTCTGAAACCACTTTACCAAATGAACCGAAACTTGGTAGGACTGAGCATCTATGGAAGGTCCTCTATAAAGATTGCTCATTTCGTCCCGATTCGTTAGCAAACACGGCTGCCACAGGCAATTCTTGTTTCAGGGTTGTCGATTTTTTAAAATCTTCTTCCCTGAAACTACTTACCCAATTGAACCGAAACTTGGTAGGAACCATCTATGGAAGGTCCTCTATAAAGATTGATAATTTCATCCCGAGTTGTTAACAAACATGGCTGCCATAGGCAATTCTTGTTTCTGGTTGGTTGATTTCTAAAAAATCTTCTTCTCTGAAACTGCTTGGTCAAATGAACCGAAACTTGGTGGGATGCACCTATCGAAGGCTCTGTATTAAGTTTCCTCAAAGCACAATGAAAGGTGAGCGACACAGGCTCAGTCCACTGAGCTTCTAGTTTTCTATCTCTATCTCAAATAGTTCCACCTGGCTTACTCTGTATGTGTTTTAATTGTATCGTACATTTATCAGTAATAATTTGAGTTTTATTTATTTTTTCATTTTGTTATATTTTGTTATACCGCGGTATTTACCGTATTACTAGCTTTATAAATGTTTGTTGTGTGTTTCATTTTCAGGAGTCAAAATAAAGAATGGATCAGTTGATGTACTTAACTGTGTTGATCTTGATATCACAAGCCATGTCGATACATGACCGAACAGAGGAAACATTAATAATAAACACTTCCTCAGGTCCTATAAGAGGATTGAAAAGAAAATATGTAGGAACGGGAGACGATCTGTATGAATTTCGTGGAATACCGTACGCGAAGCCACCAATTGGAGCACGAAGGTTCAAAAAACCTGAAGCTGTCGAGAAATGGACGAACATTTTAGATGCAACATCATATGGTAATTTGTGCCCTCAAAATTACTTCAAAAATATGCCAAATGCTTCTAATATGGTAGTCTCCGAAGATTGCCTAGTATTAAATGTTTATGTTCCGAAAGTGTTGTCCACTGACAAAACCCTCTCAGTTATGGTATGGATACATGTCGGAGGATTTGCGATTGGTCATGGCCATCAGTTTAATGGTGACAGAATATCCATTGAGGGTAATGTTGTCGTAGTAACAATCAATTATAGATTAAACATTTTTGGTTTTCTGTCTGTAAATCATCCAGCCGCACTAGGGAACTATGGATTATGGGACCAGAAACTAGCATTACAATGGATACATGACAACATTGCGGACTTTGGTGGAAATCCCGAATCTGTGACAATATTTGGTGAATCTGCTGGTGGATGGAGTGTTTCTTACCTTTCTTTAATTCCATCAAATAAAGGACTTTTCCAAAACGTTATAGCACAGAGTGGAGTGGTTTCTAGAACAGCAATGGCAAGATCTTCGAGTATCGAGAAGAATATTAACAACATAGCTAATTTTACTGACTGTCCAATAACAAATTTATATAAGTTTGTAGATTGTCTGAGAGAGAAATCAGTTGATGATCTTTTATTAGCTACTTCCAAGTCATTTACATCATATAACCATCTTTTGTATGACTTGGTTCATCAACCAGTTATTGACAATGATCTATTTACTGATCACCCGATCCGACGGCTCGAAGACAAAATGTCAGAGGAATCCAAATTTTTTGGGTCTCTCAATTTCATGACTGGGACAACTTCCCATGAAGGTTCTTTATTATACATGTTAATTCCACCTTCAACACAATCTTATTATGATTTCAAGGTCAAGGAGGAAATTCCGACAAAATTCGTTCGTGAGGGATTAGTGGAGCCATTTGTTAAAGAGTTTTACAAAAATAACGAGAACGTTAAAGACAGGATGAGTAAATTTTATTCTGTGGAGGGATCCTCTGTTGACCAAAGTATGAAGGCTGTGGATTTTTTCACGGATGCTGTATTTTTATATCCAGCAGTCAGTATGCTCCAGTACCATTCATCATTAGGAGGTAACTCATATCAATACTACATTAAAAAGATAAGTCCGTTACCTATCGGTCCTCCTCCCCCTGTCTGGTTTACAGGGTGTGGACATGGTGATGAACTGTTATACCTGTTTGACATAGATACAATGTTTAACACAGGGGAGTGCACATTTTCAAAAGAGGAGAAAGAGTTGTCAAAAAACCTCATTAGATACTGGACATCCTTTGCTAAAAATAGGTAAGAGTTAATTAAATACTTACAGGTATTTAAAAGATTTCAATCCTGTATAAAAGGTAACCTGACCATGTTAATGTATTGGCCGATTTCCACATTGTATATTCCTAATTTTAATGTTTCTGTGGCAGTGTTTTCTACACAATTGTAAGCTGCTTTTAAATGCATTATGCAAAATGTATTGGGTATGACATACTGCAATAACCAAATAGATAAATAATTTGCATGCCCTGTTTGTTTTAACAATTGTTTTGGTCAATTGGGTCTTCACTTGAATATTTTGTATCTTCTTTATTAATATTCACAGAACATTATAACATAGTCAAAGCACGCTGATGATTGACATATGTAACATTATATACATACCAATTACAAATGTATAAACATCGGCAAAATTACAATTCTGGCATCTTGTTTTTCGCAAAATTATAATTCTGTCTTCCTGTTTTTCCCAAAATTGTAATTCTGTCTTCCTGTTTTTCACAAAATTATAATTCTGTCTTCCTGTTTTTCCCAAAATTGTAATTTTGTCTTCTTGTTTTTCGCAAAATTGTAATGACGTCCTCAGAACTAGCAAATGTAATTGCAAGTAAATTTCGTGCAAATAACTACGACAAACAAAACATGTTGAAAGTAGACATTTCTTAGATGATTTTATGACTCGCTTAAAATCAAGAGCACACGTGCAGGTAGAGCTTTATTCCATTTATTCCAGGAAACCCGATGAGGGTAAACTGTCTGTTCTATAGAGACAATAGGATCGATACAATTTTATCCTATAAACGTTATATTAAGGGTAAACAGTTGACACATTATTCCAGGATCCAGGAAACGTCAAGCGATGAACACTATGTTCAATTAACATTATGACAGATATGTTTTTTTTCAGGAAGCATTCTATTAACATAATTGTAGATTAACATTTAATTCCAGGAAACCTGAAGTTGGAGAACATTCTGTTCTATGGCAACAATATGATACAACTACAAAAGCTTATCTCAATTTTGATACTGTAATTACACAAGAAAGGGATTTAAAGGCAGAGACTGTTCAATTATGGTCTGAGCAAATACCTCCAGCAGAAACATTAGATGATGACGTAACAGGTCGCGACGAATTGTAGCATATGCAATTGACGTATTGTCATACAAGCGTTCACAACTTGTTTTATTATATGATTTTTCTATATAATGTAAATAATATTTTGCTCTTTAGTATTTATTATGGGACGAAGTCCCAACTATGATAGAAATAGCAATTTTTTTCTATAAACTAATAACTACATTTTCATGCACAGGAAATGACATACCGGAAGTCAATACATGGTTAAATTTGTGCAGAAAATCGGATGCGGACGTTTCGTAACCTGGTCGTTTCGTACCTAGATCGGGACTTAAAAAACGACGGAAGCCCCTATTTGCCCCCTCTTGTAAGAAAATCTGGATCCACCCTCGGTCTACTTTGAAAAAATATTATAGGTCCATATATCCGAGTTAATATTGTTTAAAAAAAAATATTGGACTTCGTCCCAAGTTAGGTAACACCTATTATCATATTAATCATAGAAGTATACTACAGCTAGAATTGTGCAATATTAATAATAAATTTTATAAGTCTTATTGTTTATAACTGTACGTATATGTAGACCATTAATATTAATGGAGACGATAACATTATAATTTGAGTTCCTTACACAACATCAGGAATATTATATAAAAAAGGGAAGTTAAAAGATACCAAAGGGGTAATCGGAGTTCGAAAATCAAAGAGGGACAGGCAATGCAATGACCAAGAGAAAAAGGAACATATACCAAATACTACACTGTAAACTAAAGATTGAGCAACATGACCCTCATTAATAACCGATGGCGAACTCAAGTGCTCTTGAAGGGTAAGCTGTTCCTGCTCCATATGTGGCACGGTCGTTTATTGTAACTCTTGATATTAAACCCAGTGATTAAATCGTAAATGTGGAAAGGACCGGATTGTGGTTACGACAAGCATATCCGTGGTCATTTTATTTGTATCTATGTTGGCCATTTTTTTTTATTGTGTGCTAGAATATTCCATGGATGGTTTTCAAGAATCGGCTCTAGAAGGCTTGTTGTTGATAATTTTTACTTCAAGGTTTTATTTTCTTCTTAGTATGTATGTTAATCGCAATTTCGAAGACTGTTCTGTTCTGTACCTAATGTCACAAGTCACATTTGTATTTGCTCCTCGTGCCACAATGTACGATAGAAGTGGTATATAGGTTTGAAATAGTTAAACATGGGTCTAAGAAGAGTTTGAAGATATCAAAGGGGCAATTAGAATCCATATATTGAAGAAGACCAGACAGCACAATGACCAAAAGAAAAAGTACAAAAGGACAAACAACGATCTACAAAACATATATATAAAACTAAAGATCGAGTAACACGAACCCCACTAAAAACCGGGGGTGAACTCAGGTGTTCTGGAAGGGTAAGTCGTTCCTGCTCCACTAGTGTTTAAAGGTTGTTATCTGTCGAGACGGACAAGATGATCCCGTTCAGTAATCAGTTATTGTCTCTGTGGCTCAACAAATTCCAGTTTATTCTCTGTATACATTTTCGTTCTAATGGCCCTTTATACATCGCTGGCAAGGACGACTGTATGGTTGTGTTCCTTCTTGTACCGGTACAATGCGTCTCTAATTACACTTACGTCAGTGTTGAGATCCAATTGTTGCTTATAGGCTCATATGACTGATGGAAATAATCATGGATCTGTCACCATTTTAAATCAATTCTCTGGGGTGTTTTTTAGTTATTTTTTCATTCACAACTTTATTTGCCTATCCGTTTTGTAGGGAAATCCCTGAGGAACAGTTAATGATATCTGGTGATCTTATGGTGCTGTTTGATTTAACACTGAATCAAACATGAAAGAAAACTCAAAGGTCGAGGAAAAACGCTTTGAATTATTGTTGCTGTTTACTGGAGAATCTGAGTTGACCCCCGCTTTTTTGTGGGGTTCTTGCTTCTCGATCTTTAGTTTTCTGCATAGTGTTTTGTAGATCATTGCTTGACCTTTTGTACTTTCTTCTTTTTGCCATTGTACTGTCTGTCCTTATCCGGTTTACGGCTTTTGATTACCTCTTTGGTTTCTTTTGGCTATTGTATTGTCTGTCCTTTGATTTACGGCTTCTGATTATCTCTTTGGTATCTTTTGGCTATTGTATTGTCTGTCGATTTACAGCTTCTGGTTACCTCTTTGGTATCTTTTGGTTACTGTATTGCCTGTCGATTTACGGATTCTGATTACCTCTTTATTATCTTTTGGCTATTGTATCGTCTGTCGATTTACAACTTCTGATTACCTCTTTGGTATCTTTTGGATACTGTATCGTCTGTCGATTTACAGCTTCTGATTACCTCTTTGGTACCGGTATCTTTTGGCTATTGTATCGTCTGTCGATTTACAGCTTCTGATTACCTCTTTGGTATCTTTTGGCTACTGTATTGTCTGTCGATTTACAGTTTCTGATTACCTCTTTGGTATCTTTTGGCCATTGTATTGTCTGTCGATTTCCAGCTTCTGATTACCTCGTTTTGGTATCTTTTGGCTATTGTATTGTCTGTCGATTTACGGCTTCTGATTACCTCTTTGGTACCGGTATCTTTTGGCTATTGTATTGTCTGTCGATTTACGGCTTCTGATTACGTCTTTGGTACCGGTATCTTTTGGCTACTGTATTGTCTATCGATTTACAGCTTCTGATTACCTCTTTGGTATCTTTTGTCTACTGCATTGTCTGTCGATTTACGGCCTCTGATTACCTCTTTGGTATCTTTTGGCTATTGTATTGTCTGACAATTTACAGCATCTGATTACCTCTTTGGTATCTTTTGGATACTGTATCGTCTGTCGATTTACAACTTCTGATTACCTCTTTGGTATCTTTTGGCTACTGTATTGCCTGTCGATTTACGGATTCTGATTACTTCTTTATTATCTTTTGGCTATTGTATCGTCTGTCGATTTACAGCTTCTGATTACCTCTTTGGTATCTTTTGGATACTGTATCGTCTGTCGATTTACAGCTTCTGATTACCTCTTTGGTATCTTTTGGCCATTGTATTGTCTGTCGATTTCCAGCTTCTGATTACCTCTTTGGTATCTTTTGGCTATTGTATTGTCTGTCGATTTACGGCTTCTGATTACCTCTTTGGGACCGGTATCTTTTGGCTATTGTATTGTCTGTCGATTTACGGCTTCTGATTACGTCTTTGGTACCAGTATCTTTTGGCTACTGTATTGTCTATCGATTTACAGTTTCTGATTACCTCTTTGGTATCTTTTGTCTACTGCATTGTCTGTCGATTTACGGCCTCTGATTACCTCTTTGGTATCTTTTGGCTATTGTATTGTCTGACAATTTACAGCATCTGATTACCTCTTTGGTATCTTTTGTCTACTGTATTGTCTGTCGATTTACGGCCTCTGGTTACCTCTTTGGTATATTTTGGCTACTGTATTGTCTGTCGATTACGGGCTCTGGTTACCTCTTTGGTATATTTTGGTTACTGCATTGTCTGTCGATTTACGGCTTCTGATTACCTCTTTGGTATCTTTTGGCTATTGTATTGCCTGTCGAATTACAGTTTCTGATTACCTCTTTGGTATCTTTTGGCCATTGTATTGCCTGTCGAATTACAGTTTCTGATTACCTCTTTAGTATCTTTTGACTACTGTATTGTCTGTCGATTTACAGCTTATGATTACCTCTTTGGTATCTTTTGGCTATTGTATTGTCTGTCGATTTACAGTTTCTGATTACCTCTTTGGTATCTTTTGGCTATTGTATTGTCTGACAATTTACAGCTTCTGGTCACCTCTTTGGTATCTTTTGGCTACTGTATTGTCTGTCGATTTACGGTCTCTGGTTACCTCTTTGGTATATTTTGGCTATTGTATTGTCTGACAATTTACAGCTTCTGATCACCACTTTGGTATCTTTTGGCTACTGTATTGTCTGTCGATTTACAGCTTCTGATCACCTCTTTGGTATCTTTTGGCTATTGTATTGTCTGTCGATTTACGGTTTCTGATTACCTCTTTGGTACCGGTATCTTTTGGCTATTGTATTGTCTGTCAATTTACAGCTTCTGATCACCTCTTTGGTATCTTTTGGCTATTGTATTGTCTGTCGATTTACGGCTTCTGATTACCTCTTTGGTATCTTTTGGCTATTGTATTGTCTGTCGATTTACGGCTTCTTATTACCTCTTTGGTACCGGTATCTTTTGGCTATTGTATTGTCTGACAATTTACAGCTTCTGATCACCTCTTTGGTATCTTTTGGCTATTGTATTGTCTGACAATTTACAGCTTCTGATCACCTCTTTGGTATCTTTTGGCTATTGTATTGTCTGTCGATTTACAGCTTCTGATCACCTCTTTGGTATCTTTTGGCTATTGTATTGTCTGTCGATTTACGGCTTCTGATTACCTCTTTGGTATCTTTTGGCTATTGTATTGTCTGTCGATTTACGGCTTCTGATTACCTCTTTGGTATCTTTTGGCTATTGTATTGTCTGTCGATTTACGGCTTCTGATTACCTCTTTGGTATCTTTTGGCTATTGTATTGTCTGTGATTTGATTTACGGCTTCTGATTACCTCTTTGGTATCTTCAAATTGTTCATCCCCACTCAACAATCACTTTGAAGTCTTCAAAGATGGGTATAATTAAATCCTTAGAGTGGATTTGATACATCCCCCAACTTCTTACTTATCATTAGGTGTACATCTGGTGATTCGTCTATGCGTCTTGTGTGAGTGAGAAAAGTATAAAGATACCAAAGTATGTGATATTTATTTATTTCGTGTAAAGATTACTTCCGGTTTCTCTAATGTTACTTGATGTAATCTAAATCAAAATATAAGGAAAGTCAGCGTACTATATTTGTAATATAATAATAATTTTATTGTCATATAAGGAAACATGAAGCTTGTTACAAAATAACAAACAAATAAACATAGTAATGAAATACATGTACATAACAAATGTTGGATTCAGAATGCATTTCATTTTGTCAATTTCAGAATTGGATAAAAAATTATTTCTGATATTTGTATTTCTTTGGCAATGGAAAAAGAAATGAAATTCATCATCAATACTGTTACTTTTGCAAAAATTACGAATTCTAAGATTTCTGGGTACTTTTTTTATATCTACCCAATTCGACTTCTAAATTGTGATCACAAATTCTAAATTTTGTAATATATAATGGATGGTGTTGTATTGCTATAATCAGAGCCTATGAAAGGGGGTTTAGCCGGTACATCGGTTCGGGGCTCTAAAAGACAAGAAGGGGCATGTGAATCTCTGGGGGCCTCATAGCCTTAGCTACAGAATTTTTTTTTAAGATTGTTTCTTCTTTTCTGTTTTGTTTGGTACTTTCAACTATTTTTAGTTTATTTAGAAAAATAATTATGTAAAATTCACTTAGACTTCTGAATTCTGGTTGTTGATCATCACTCACCTTTACATTGTAACCAGGAAGGCCATCATTAGGAAATAAGCATTTATGAAAGTTTATCAGTGATTTTATTGGACCTTAAAATCTCAATTTTGAGAGAAGTCGCAGTCTATACCCGGGGCCCGCCCCAAAGCAGTCTTGTTCCGCCTTGCAAAATTTCTCTTGGATGCCCTGGTTATAATGTAATGGCTTTATATTTCTATGCAAGGCTTTCAACAGCTTATGTTCAAACTGTTATAATACTTTATCGAATTAAAATAAAGCTTTACTTACTTCGTTTAATAAGTTTAATGACGTTATCTATGATATTTGTGCTATGTAATCTTATTTAATCGATTCATGTCGACAATTGATATTCAGTTGTTGTAATTATGTATATGTGGTAATGTCTGGTCTATTTTCCTGCCATTTAGAACATAATTTAGATAAATAAAATGTCAAGCAGGTAAAGATAGAATCCCAATAATTAAGAGGAACAGTGCAAATCATAATCCTGGTGGACTTGATAACAGTAGTGAAACATCGAATTAAACACAATTAGCTTAAACCCAGGATTGACAACCAGTAATGTTATCCTGCTCCATGCATGACACCAGTGTAATGATCCTCATTTGCAGTCATGTTTCTTGATGACTCGCGTAACTGTGACGACATCACACCTGTACAAGAGAAATGGAGTCTGAAAATCTTAACTAATAGGCGGCAAATCTTCGACAATAGATATGTCTCTGGAAGCCAAATTCTAATTACGCATCAGTATAAATATAATTAAAAGATCCAAAAAAACTACTGATTATATGACTATAGAAACCTAAACAAGGTGTATATCCTCATTTACATACAAGTGTCTGTGTTTATAACAAATTAGATAAAGATGACGAGGCTCTAACAGCTTATCAAGAGCCTATGTACTCATTTGAGGCACGGCAATTTCGTTACAACAGGTTCCTCAAACTTACAAACAAAACAAAAAAACAAAAAACAAACAAACAAACAAATACTTTATTGTCGATCAAGACGCCCCGAAAGACAGACAAATCATCATTAGTTTGCTACAATGATTATTGTGATTTCAGTGATTTTCAAACATTGAAATCAAATAAAATAACAATAACAATAAAGGTACATAGCAAAGGTTTATAATCATACATAGTTATGTCAGTGACCAAAGCAATGAGGTAAAGGAAATATCAAAAACCCAAAGATAATACTGACTGAACGCAAGATGTTGCGTAACGTAACGTAACGCTAAAAAGCGACGTTTTCAACGTTGTGACG
>MJUT01016803.1:77336-88113 GCA_002080005.1 Gigantidas platifrons
GTCCTTTGTATTTACAGAGGGGTATGTTATAGCTAATGATGTAGATAATAAGAGATGTTATCTGATGGTTCACCAAGTCAAAAGATTACAGAGTCCTTGTTGTGCAATAGTTAATCATGATGCTACTACATTACCTAACATCAGAGTGGGGGTAAGTTTTATTAGGCACAGATAATCTACAGGTCTACATTGTTACAGAACACTGGGCGTGTGTTGTACTACAACGTTAAAGTGCCTAAATTGTCCTTTGTACCCAAAATGTCCACCTCATTTAAAGTGTATTGGTGTATTTGTAATTTTATTGCCTTGTGCATTTCTCTTCCCATTGCTCTGCTTTGACAGTCAATTTATTCTGATATCCATATTTGCTCCCTTATAATTAGTGTTGAAGCGATATGCCTGCCTAGCGATACGCCTGCTTAGCGATATGCCTGCCTAGTGATATACCTGCCTAGTGATACGCCTGCCTAGCAATATACCTGCCTAGCGATATGCCTGCCTAACAATATGCCTGCCTAGCGATACAATGGTCATGATTCTGTTTATTTCAATATTGATACATTTCTTGCATATTAAATCTTAAATTTGCAGACAAAGACATGTAACCAGACGTACACATTAAATACCAAGGCACAAAATTTACTACCCAACTACAATAGAACATCATGTAGTCATGCTGATGCTCAAAGTCTGGATGAAAAGTCCTTAAAATAAATTGAAATTATCACTGTGCTGACATTTTATCAAAATTGACAATTAGATAGATTTTTTTAAGAGAAACTTTGATTGGTTGACTGACAGAAGTGCAATAAAATAAAATACATATCATAAACAAACTGAACCCAAATCTAAACACAGGTTCAATATATTGAGAGTAAATGTGATACATGTACATCAGAACTAATGTGGAATCGTTTCTCACGTACTTATAATAAAGGAATGTTTTCTGGAGAAGACCTGAGTATGTGTTTATGTATGAAGTTATTCATTTTTAGCTCGCCTGTACAAAGTACAGAAGAGCTTATGTCATCAACTGTGCGTCGGCGGCGGCGGCAGCGTCCAATGTTAACGTTTGCATTTAGGTCCAATGTAGACAAACTACTTGGCCCAGGTTGATGAAACTTCACATGTGAGTTTGTCGGGGACAGTTAAAAACACTGCACACTAATATAGGTCACCATGACCTACTATTTCTGCCTGAATGACTTCGACATTTTTGCATTAACGTTTGCGTTTAGGTCCAATGTGGACAAACTACTTGGCCCAGGTTGATGAAACTTCACATATGAGTTTGTCGTGGACAGTTAAAAACATCACACACAAATATAGGTCACCATGACCTACTAGTTCTGCCTGAATGACTTCAACATTTTTGCATTAACGTTTGCGTTTAGGTCCAATGTAGACAAACTACTTGGTCCAGGTTGATGAAACTTCACATGTGAGTTTGTAGTGGACAGTTAAAAACACCGCACACAAATATAGGTCACCATGACCTACTATTTCTGCCTGAATGACTTTTACATTTTTGTTAAGACCTGTTTTACTATTACATTTATATGTCCATTTTGAACACCATTAAATGGTTTTCTTTTGGCTAAACTGAAGTATTGTTCTTAACCAAATTAAACACTAACCAAATGGTTATGACATTCACATGTAACTATTGATTGCACAGGCGAGCTGGATGGTCTGCCTTGCGACCAGCTATTTTGTATTATCACAGTTAATATTACAGCAAGATTTTATTTACTTTAAAGGCTTTACATATATTTTACAACTATTTGATAAAGCCTTCACAAAATATTTGTGGTCAGAATCTGTCTAAAACATCTGTAAAAAATGAGAAGTTATCATTACTGAACTGAAATACCTGCTGAATTCTCCATGCTGTTATTTCATGTATAGTCCTAATTAAAAGATTTTTATAATGTAATTGTAAATGTGTTTTGTATTTTAGGATGGAATAAAAGATTTTGTACAGTATGACAGAGTACTATGTGATGTTCCTTGCAGGTAAGTGGTTCTTTTGGTGTTTCTTTCAAAACAAGATTTATTTCCCTTCTTAAGACGGTAGGTGTTGTACATAGATTTAATTGAGTGAGTGAGTGATTGTTGTTTAACCCCAATTCAGCAATTTTTCAGCTATATCATGGTGAGAACAAGTTAATTTTCAATGAAATGATGATGAGGTCTGCTTTGTACTTGACCATGCTGAGTTGGATTTTTATAGTGCTAGGTCACTGAAACAACAGTCTGTGGGTAGACATGTTGCTCCACTCGTACACAATATTCTGATTCCGAACCAACCAGTCTTTGCTCTTTCTCCTTGCTGCATGCTTAGTGGAGAAGTAGCAAATACCAATTTTATAGTCTTTGGTTTGACCCGACCGGGGCTCGAACCCACGATCTACCACACTCGAGGTGAGCACGCTAACCATTACATCACCGATGCGGTCTAGATTTAAATGATAGATATTTATTATACCCCCCCGCAAACAAAGTTTGGGGGGTATATAGAAATCACCCTGTCCGTCCGTCCGTCCATGTACCTTGTAAGCGCAACTCCTCCTTAACGGCTTATTGGATTTTTATGAAACTTTACACACTTGTAGTACACTACCTGCAGATGTGCATGAAGGAATATGGTTGCTGTCCAAAATTTAAAAGGGGAGATAATTCAACTTATACTGTCCGTCCGTCCATGTACCTTGTAAGCACAACTCTTCCTAAATGGCTTATTGGATTTTTATGAAACTTTACACACTTGTAGTACACTACCTGCAGATGTGCATGAAGAAAATGGTTAAAAGGGGAGATAATTAAACTTATACTGTCCGTCCGTCCATGTACCTTGTAAGTGCAACTCCTCCTAAGCAGCTTATTGGATTTTTATAAAACTTTACACACTTGTAGTACACTACCAGCAGATGTGCATGAAGGAATATGGTTGCTGTCCAAAATTTAAAAGGGGAGATAATTCAACTTATACTTTCACGAAAGGGGGGGGGGGCATGTACCTGTAAGTGCAACTTCTCCTAAACGGCTTATTGGATTTTTATGAAACTTTACATACTTATAGTACACTACCTGCAGATGTGCATAAAGGAATATGGTTGCTGTCCAAAATTTAAAAGGGGAGATAATTCAACTTATACTTTCACGAAAAGGGGAGGGGGCATGTACCTTGTAAGTGCAACTAGTGAGGTCACTCACAGTTCTAGTTTTTTTTATAATGGTAATGATTTTTTGTTATATTTAATCATTATACCATAGATACCCTTAGTAGGCAGTTTAAATACATGGACAATTTGTGTTTTATAAAATCTACTATTCCATTAAAGCAATATTATATACACAAGGGAGGTAATTCTTGTATTTTATCTGCACAATGATAGTAAGTTACTGTCAATTAATTATATTTTCTATAAATTATCAATTTTCAATTACATGTATTAACTAACATTGTATATTGTCTGATTGATACTTATAGCTGTAAGCTATATTTTGTCAGATTTTGTACCTTAGAAGTATAGAAATGTTAACACTTTAATTAAATTTTATATTCTACAGTGGAGATGGAACTTTGAGAAAGAATATAGACATTTGGAATAAATGGAATCCAAACATTGGACCAAATTTACATAAGTAAGTTCTGAAATAATTGGAATCCAAATATTAGACCATATTTACACAACTATGTTCTGGAATGAATGAAATCCAAACGATTGGGCCAAATTTACATATATAAGTTCTGGAATAAATGGAATCCAAATATTAGACCAAATTTTTCTTTATGTTGATACATGTACTAATGGGCTTGGTGATATCATCATCTTGTTGGGAAATCATTTTCTGCAACATTTTGTTTATAATCATGAAGATGTACCAATTTCCTAATAATTTCAAATATACTGACCAGAACACACAACGCTTTCACATTTTGTTTCACACTTAGATTATTATTTACTGTTTGTAAGTATAAATATTACTAATTGAGAAGTTAATTATATCGTATTCTAACATGACCTCCCTCTTTCGCTTTGTTAACAATCGGAAGAGTTATCCATTCGGTATAATCTGATTAGCACATGCGCTGGTGAATGTATTTTAAATTAAATTCTAGACATCTAAGGTTGATCATTTTTAGGATACAAATGAAGATATTAAAGAGAGGTCTAGAATTACTAGCAGTTGGAGGAAGACTGGTTTACTCTACATGTTCTCTCAATCCAGTAGAAAATGAAGCAGTTATAGCCAGTATACTGAACCAGTGTAAAGGTAAGGTCAGGGGTTAAAGTTAATGGGTTATGGGTGAAGACTGGTTTACTTTACATGTTCTCTAAATCCAGTAGAAAATGAAGCAGTTATTGCCAGTATACTGAACCAGTGTAAAGGTAAGGTCAAGGGTTAAAGTTAATGGGTTATGGGTGAAGACTGGTTTACTCTACATGTCCTCTAAATCCGGTAGAAAATGAAGCAGTTATAGCCAGTATACTGAACCAGTGTAAAGGTAAGGTCAAGGGTTAAAGTTAATGGGTTATGGGTGAAGACTGGTTTACTCTACATGTTCTCTAAATCCAGTAGAAAATGAAGCAGTTATAGCCAGTATACTGAACCAGTGTAAAGATAGGGTAAAGGGTCTGATTTAATGGGTTATGAGTGTGACTTCACTTTCAACAATATGTACATGATAACGTTGATTTGCTTTATGAGAATGGATTTCTTAGAGCAAGATTGCATCAAAAGTAAAGTCTGGGATGTAAGATGCAATGAGAAATCCATTGTGAGCAAAACATATTTTCGCAAATATGTTTATCAAAGAATTGTCCAAATGACGTGAGTGACATCAATATAAAGTTCATGTTCTTGCTAAAAATGAATGTTTGTATCATGCTTGTTGCTGGATAACAGATACTATTTTGTGTAAAGATCAAAGGGAAAGTTTACAAATCATGGATAATTAAATTTTATTGGTGCAGTCTGTTTTATAGATGGAAGAAACTTGAATACCTGGAGAAAACCACTGACCTGTTTCATGTAACTGACAAATTTTTTTCACTTCAATTTGTAAAAACTACACATTGCAATGGTTGGGAATCAAGCTCACAACTTTACTAACAATAGGCACTGATGGCATAGGTAGATGTCTGTCACAAACCACACTATTGCTGACATGTTGGCCCCTGAGTTAGAATAATATGTTAAGGAATAGACAGCTGGTGTACTTGAAACATTTTATAGACTTAGTAAGAGGGAAATTTCAGCCAGTGTATTATATAAAACAAGAGCACCGCCCACGGGTGCTGGACGCTCGACTTTTTCGTATCTGATATTAAACTGCAAGCAATTTACATAATTATTGAGAAATTGCATTTTTCAAAAAGGGGGAATAACTAAAAATATAGAGAGAAGCATCAGAGATGCAACAGCCAAGTTGCAAGTCAAAATCTTGGGGCATTTAATTTGTCTATTCACCCTGATCATAAATATATATGGTTTAGGGGGTGGGGATCTCAACCATTAAAAAGTTCACTTCAGGTAGGGTGTGGTGTATGACCCCCGGGGCCTGAGCTATAAGGCATTTAATTTGCCTAGTCACCCTGATCATAAATATATATGGCTTAGGGGTGGGGATCTCAACCATTAAAAAGTTCACTTCAGGTAGGGGGTGGGGTATGACCCCAGAGGCCTGAGCTATAAGGCATTTAATTTGCCTAGTCACCCTGATCATAAATATATATGGCTTAGGGGTGGGGATCTCAACCATTAAAAAGTTCACTTCAGGTAGGGGGTGGGGTATGACCCTGAGGCCTGAGCTATAATGCATTTAATTTGCCTAGTCACCCTGATCATAAATATGTTTTATGGTGGGGATCTCGGTTACATTTTTTTATATAATTCCCCAGCGGGTTGGGGCTGAGCCCCGGGGATAAAAAAAAATGTTGAATGCACAACTTCACATTGGCATCTCCACCCATACCAAATATTAAGTTTCTATCTTTTGTAGTTTCAAAGAAATGTGTAATTCTCAAAATATGTACTTTTTCTATAAAAAACCATGATTTTACAAGAAAAAAACAATAGATTATTCTGAATTTCGAACTCCAGATTGGGGTCAACACTTTCTACAAGTGTATTGAGTTTCAAGTTAATAACTTTGATAGTTATTGAGAAATTTTAATTATACTAAAAAATATCCCTAATTTCTACGTACTATGTCGAAACAAGGGAAGGTAACTCTGGATATGCAAACCACAGGGTTATCTGCCTTGTTGTAACTGGTTCTTCTTTTGATAGTGAACAAGTATTCCAAGTTTCAAATGGATACCTGTGATAGTTTTTGAGAAATGGACTCTGGCAAAAAACTTAACCGAAAACTTAACCGACCCAGACGCTGACGCCGGAGTGACGACAATAGCTCGACTTTTTTTCTTCGAAAAGTCAAGCTAACAAGAGTATAGATTTGTATTACAATGAAAGGTCAAAGGTTAAATGTCAGAATCAGGTGTTAATATCAGATGTAAGGGCAAGATTCAGGGATTAAAACTAGATGTAGGGGTCAAGGATTAAGGAATAGTTAAGTCCATTTTTTTCATTTTTGCATGTGTGCATTTTGAATAGATAAAGCATCATAGAAAAGTGGCCTTATAAGAGGAGTGGTCTCCCTTGAAGGGTGACAATTTAGTAGTGTTTTACTATCTCAGTACATCTAAAATCTGGTCTTATAGAAAGGATACTACTGTTATTGTGTTGGTAGTGAATGAGGAGAACAACTTCCATTAAATTGTTTGCAAGCTACCGTTTCTTGCAGTTTAATATAAGTACATGTATATATATTTGTTTTCAGGTTGTATTGAATTAGTAGATGTCAGTAGTCATCTCCCTAAATTAAAGTACACAAAAGGTTTATCTACGTGGAAAGTGAGTATTACTAGCCATATGATGGCATATCCTTAAATTAAATGATTTTTGCAGTCTATCTTTGTGCAAACCTGTAATTTGAATAACAGAATTTCTTTTGTCATCCTTTTTTGATAGCTTTTTTGAAGTCGATCTTCAAATTGTTTACAGTAATCCTTTAGGCCATACAAAGTTAATTTCTTGGTTCTCAGGCCCGCCTGCATGTGGAAATTCGTCGCCGCATTGCCGATTTTATTGCAAAAATAGTAAAAAAAAAAAAAAAAATGTTAAATGCGGTAGCGCTATCCGTACGGAAAAACAACCGCATCCGTTTTTTCTCTTATATCGCGTGGTCGGTGAAACGCTTTAAAACGCATCATGCTTAAATGAGATTTAAAGCATCGTTATGACAATGTATAAATAAAAAACGTGTTTCCGTTTGACATTTAGACAAAATGTCAATCATTTCTGTGCAAATTCGGCACAAATGTTTGCCAGTTTTACCAGGGAACATAATAGGGGGCTTCTCCGAAGCTTGTACCTTATTGGAATTATTTACGGAGATAAAAAAAAAATGGTACGTTGGGACCAGCGGATTGGACGTTTCCATAAAAATTAACCACTTGTGATGTTTCTGCCACCATCGGAAGAAATAAAATTGAAATTTTCAATAAAGTAATGAAAAGATTTATACATTGCCATATTTTTCACACAAAAAAAAGAAGAAAAAATGCCTCCCTCATCACTTTTTACAGCAGTAAAAGGATAAAAAAAAAATGCCGCCCTCCCTCATCAATTTTGACAAAAAAAAGGCCTGAGAACCAAGTAATTAATTTTGCATGGCCTTATTAAATAGATTTTACAGTTGATCCTAAAGTTGTTTACAGTCAACCTGTATTAATTGGCATTTTACAGTCAATCATTGACTTGTTTACAGTTCTTCATTATTAAATAGCTTTTTAAGTTGATCTTTGACTTGTTCACAGTCCTTCATAATTAAATAGCTTTTTAAGTTGATCTTTGACTTGCTCACAGTCCTTCATTATTAAATAGCTTTTTAGTTGATCTTTGACTTGTTCACAGTCCTTCATTATTAAATAGCTTTTTAAGTTGATCTTTGACTTGTTCACAGTCCTTCATTATTAAATAGCTTTTTAAGTTGATCTTTGATTGGTTTACAGTCACACTATTGAACGCATGATTTATTTATAGATTTTCAGTCGTAAGATGGAAAGACTTAATAATCTGACAGAAGCTAGAAGTAAAGGTTATAACCATTTTGAAGCGTCTATGTTTCCACCTGATGAAACAGAAAATCTTAATCTAGATAGATGGTAAGTTACCACTGATATGAAAGCATAGAAAATCTTAATCTAGATAGAGGGATTATGGTGTTTAATGCCACTTTCAACAATATTTCAGTTATATCGTGGCAGTCAGTTTTGATGGAGGAAACAAGAGTACCCGGACAAAACCACAGACCTGTCACAAGTCACTGACAAACTTTATCACGTAATGTTGTATCAAGTACCCCTCGCGATCAGATTTTCATCTATTGCCCAGGTAGATGTAAATCCAACTACCATACGATCACGATCAAGACAACCCCTAAATATAGATAGATGGTAAGTTACAACTAAATATAGATAGATGGTAAGTTACAACTAAATATAGATAGATGGTAAGTTATAACTAAATATAGTTAGATGGTAAGTTACAACTAAATATAGATAGATGGTAAGTTACAACTAAATATTAGATAGATGGTAAGTTACAACTAAATATAGATAGATGGTAAGTTACAACTAAATATAGATAGATGGTAAGTTACAACTGATATGAGAGCCAGATTTCCTTTATTAAAATGTGCAGAGAATAAATTGGTATTACTGGAAAGTCTCTATTAGAATAAGAAGGCTTTAGAAATAGATTTAACAAGATTTTCACAGCAAGTTAAATAAGAACTGTATTTCTTGGCAGGAAATAACTATTGTTTTTCTATGAATTATTTTGTATTTGTTGAATACCAATTTCTATGGTTTTCATTTGCACAACCAAACCACACAATAAAGTGTACTATGAAAGGCATATGAATGTATAAAAATGCTGCATCACTTGTTTTCAAATTCCAATACCCATATCCGAGATTTTTTTTTTTTTTTTTTTTAAATCTAAAATAGATCAGAAATTTCTCCACTACACCTGACACTGAACAAAAGGATGAATTTTGATCGTCTGCACGTCTCAGATATCACTGGTACAGAAAGGAATTAAATTCTAATGCATTGCAAAAATATTATTTTCAGTATTAGAGTTTTACCACATCATCAGAACACAGGAGGGTTCTTTATTGTTGCCATACATAAAACATCTACACTGCCATGGATGACTCCAAGACGTAAGTCTAGACATTTTTCTAATTAATTTGTCAGTCAATATTAGTGTATTATCCTTCGAACCAGTACAGGTTGAAATGAGTGATGGATTGTCATCCTTAAAACGTTGTATCTTTCTTATTACCATATGTTTGTCCTTTTTAATTTAGAATATGACATCTGAAAGATTGTACAGTTGTACATACAACTCCTCCTAAAATATAAATGTGATTTCCTTAAGCTTTGCTTGCTTGCTTATTACCATATGGAAATTCACATATCATTGCATCACATAAATCAAATCTACTGGTAGACTAGTAGTCCCTCAGTGTATCATTCACCAAGTAGTCACATGTTTCAGCACTGAAACAAGAAGTATTTATTATTGAACATTGTAGTGAGTGAGTGATTGTTGTTTAATGCCAATTAAGCAATTTTTCAGCTATATCATGGCGAGAACAAGTTAATTTTCAATGAGATGATGAGGAGGACTTTTGTATATTCTAAGATTTTTAATTAATATTAAAACTAAGGGTTATCTCCCTCTCAGCAGATTTTGGCTTCCTGTTTGACCCTTAAGTTATCTTGCTTCTCATGATTTTAAAATTATTTTGCTTTCTAATATTTTGACTTTGAGTGTACCTGATTAAGTTCATTCCAGTTCAAATGTGTCATGCACACTACATTAGATTTCTAGGTTTTTTTGTGTAAATTGTTGTTTAATTTCATGGTTCGTTTGTTCTATTTTCAGAGCCTGTAGTAGAGGTCATTGATAAAGAAGTAAAAACAGAACAAGGAGAAGAGGAGAAAAAAGAGACTAAATGTGATGGTGACCAACAGGAAGTGAAAGGTGACCAGGCAGAGACAGGGGACCAGGAGGTAAAACCTGTTACCTCTGGTAAAAGACAAGCTGAAGAACCAGCAGAGTAAGACTTTCTGTGTATATGAAATATTTTATTTTGTCTTGAGTTCCAGGGCTAGAAATTACCTTTTTTCACCACAAGCAAAACTTTGCTAGTTAAATAAAAATCTACTAGCAAACAGACTGACCTGACTAGCAACCAAATTTAACAAAAAATGTATGTTATTTTCATCGAAATACATGTATGTAACAATAAGACTGTAAGGTTTTATGTGTTTTATTAATTTAAGCAATTCACTGTCTCTGACTATATCGCATTGTGAAAGGCGTCCTTGACCATTAAGTAAGTCGCTCCTGGACATTCTGGCTTTTATTGGACAGTAATATAAAGAGCCACACACTGTACCCTCAAAAAATTCCATGTACCCCCAAATTGGTGGAGTTGGAGTACATGTAACCTCAAATGAAAAAAGCTGTAGGCATGCTGCATCACTGTGCATGTACTGAACTTTTTTCATCTCAAATAATTATATAATTATTACCAAGATATAACTAATGACTGTTTTATCTTTCATCATGTAATGTGACAGAATCATTATTGTACAGCCAGTAAAGGAAATATGCCTGTCTGTTATTT
>MJUT01016803.1:156509-189798 GCA_002080005.1 Gigantidas platifrons
AAAAAACAACAAAATTGTTTCCATGACCTATTTACATGCAGCATCCTCCAAAACTAAAAATTCCACAAATAAATAGTTCTGAAACTAAGATTATAAAACAACAGCAATTATCTACAAACTTCATTTATTTTGTATAATATAGGTGTTTTTTTTTAATTACAAGAACCAAATTCAAAACAATACAAAGGTCCAAAAATACAGTTCTTTATCAATATTAAAGCTGCAACTTTAAAGTATTATTATATTATAAAAAGCAACCATTTGTAAATGTGTCAAAAATAAAATTCAAATTTTACATTTGACAGTAACTGTTGTGATCAGATACAAAAGAATGCATCTCTAAATGTAAAAACAGTTAAAATGGAAGATGTGTACATTTATATACATGTCTTTTAAATGTTATTTTAAACAGTTTTCAGAAATCAATGTGTATATTTATATACATGTCTTTTAAATGTCATTTTCAGATATCAATGTGTATATTTATATACATGTCCTTTAAATGTCATTTTCAACAGTTTCCAGAAATCACTGCCTCCTATATACTGAAACTGTTCAATTTGTTAATAAGATGAACCACTAAAAGTTGTCAACAATAATCTCAAACTAAGACTTGGGGATGCTTACCAAGTAATGAAAATAATCACGTGCATTTATCAATTGTTCCTATAGTGACATTGCTGCAAAGTACATTTGTATATTTATTTTACAGATGTTTTACCACAAAACCAAAAATACAAAACAAAAGATAAAATATGTTACATATATAAAACATAATAAGTATGACAATATGGAAATAAATATTCCGATGTCAGCAATAGCAATACACGTATTAAAAAATGAATTGCTACAAATGTGAAAAATACTGTCCTGCTGGTAGCTCAAATGTCTTACATTACAACTGACACTATGACCTCAATGTTGGCAATGATGTACAAATGTAGATAGAAATAATCTAATACTAGGACATTTGTACTGCAAAAACTATAAAATACCATATATCAATACCATATCATGTGCATATAAAGATTTTTTGTCCATTTGAATGAAAATATAAAACAAAAAATTGCCATAAAATAAATGAATAAACAATATCAAGAGCATAAAAAAGTAGGACATTTCTTCTGAAATGAAAACTGATATAATGTTGTAAATTTTTTGCTTCTTTTCATTGAATTTTTATTTATCTCTCACCCAGCCTGTCCAATGGTATGAGGATATATGTCACCTCGCCGAAGGATAGCTAAGGGATTGAGATGATTAAGAAATATCTGTAACAGCCTTTGATGAAAGCAAACAGTTTTAAATGTTAACTGATGCTTATTAAAAAGTCAAATTTTAAATTTCCTTGACATAGCAGTAATATAAAAAAAAGAAAATAGAATATGCACACACACAAACTTAATTACACATTGATGTCAATCAACAATAAAAAAAAATTATGCCAACATTCTACCTTTGAGACAATATATTTTTTTAAATATTACTAAAAACAATCATATTCTATGTTTAATGTTAATGTTTCAAAGGTATGAATGAGGTTTCAGTTTCCCCTAAGTCCATCAAAATAGGCAAAATCAAATACTGCAACAAATTACATGTATATGCACAAACATGCATAAGTATTGTGTAAGTGCAATGATTCATTTTGAAATACATGTACTTTTGATTTCTCTGTTTATGTCAGTAAGAACAGACACATTTTTTTTTGTCAATTCTGTCCCCATCTTTGAGTCCAAGAATGACACTTTGTATGAATGTCAATGTCTTCTCCCAGACCTTTGGGTACACCAGATTAAACGTATAAATTGTTGCCATTAAACCTGTAATAAGTTCCAAAAAAGTGTCACACTCAAAGAGGACTGTACCCTACAGTTTCAAGCAAAATGTTTTGTCATCCATTGTCAGCAGACTTTGTCTGGCATACAGTTTAAGTTGTATGTCTTCTTCAAACGATATAATTTTTTCTGTTTTTTTCTCTAAATAAAGCTGCTATTCCTAGAACAGCACAACACTTGTATCTGAAACAAGATAATAATATTCTCAGTCTGTAATACTGTAAATCATAGTATAGCAATTATTTCTATTTGAAATAACCTAAACTCTGCACCTGATATTTTAACTTCCCTCATGATTGATCAGATTTATTGATATTTATATTGATAATGTTTGTTTCCGTAATTAGATCAAGAAAATGTTGATTTGTGATTGGGTCATTGGATGTGTTAAAGGTGTAGCTTTCTAATACTGTGTAGTGGAAATTCATAAGCAAAGGCCACAAATATTTTTTTTTCAAACTGTATGCAGATTACTTATTTACACAAACAAAAAGTAATTTGGGAAACAGTTGGTCATATAAAATTTAATTTCTTTGGTTGATGAAAATATGTCTTTTTTGAGTACTTTTGCATTAGCTTCTGCTTTAATCTATACCTGCAAAATATGTAATATTTAAGTAATGACTAATGTGGCTCTACAAAAACTATATTGATAATGAATAACCAAATTCATTTATGTGTACTGCTCTTATAACTTTTCAATTCTTGAAATAGTTCATGTTGAATTAGCACTCTAAAATGAGTACACACCAATCAGCTAACAAATCCACCATCATATTTTGTGATATCCAGATACAGGGCATCCATAAACATTATGAGCTCTTTCTTCTGTAGTGGTTCTTTCAAATCGAAACGCTGTTGCACAGCTCTTGGTATACTGTCACTCGGAAAGGTGTACTTCTTAGGCCAAGTCTTTCTGCAAAATTAGAATAAGTTCATTTGCAACATTTTCGTGAGTCAATGGAGATCATGATTTAAAAAAAAAATGAATTGGATGAGTATAGAACATGTTGAATTGAAAAGATTTGCTAAGATTCCTGCAATATTTCACAATTATTTGGGGGGGGGGGGGTGGACACATTGATTACATGTAAATATACAGTTGATATTCTGGTAATGGAACTTCAATGACTTAAACATTATTACTGACTAAACATACAGTGAGTTGAACATATTTTCCAATTCCTTAAGCATTATCTGCAATAATGTCCAATTTTGATATAAGCTTCAACAAATTTATACGGTCCCTCCAAGTTCGAGTCTTTGGAGTTCTACTGTAAAGCCATACAAAAAATGTGTTTCATATGAAAATAAAACATCTTTATTACCGGTTTTGGACAAAATTTACTATACAATGTCTTGCAGAACTGGTAGTCGATATTTACCTAGAGCGCTGACTGCATGATGCAGAAACTCCGGATGTTGGAGTTATAGGTCTAGACACAGGAGTTGCAGGTATACTTTCTGGTGATGTAGACATGCTCACTGGTGTAACTGGTCTACTCTTTGGAGTATTTGGTCTTGAAGGTGATACTGATCTCGTATGTGATGATGGTCTTTGTGTTGATCTGCCCTTTGATGAGGGTGGAACTGCCGGCAAGTCACCATATTCTGCACCATGTAGTTTGTTTTCCTTCTCAGTGAAACTGTAAGACTTTTACCTTCAGGACTTTACAATCTTTCAAGAACTCCTCGCTGTCTCGCTCAAGTCAAACGAGTCAAATGCGGGGAAAGGCATGAGACATTTTAATCCTCTAGAGGATTACAGATTTTTCCACCACTGGTTCAGCGGGGTTAAAACGACGTCATAATGGGAGAACACGGAATCGTTGTGCAGTCTTATGGGCACAACTGTTGAAGGTTGGATCTCCAAAAACCTTAAAATCATAAGGCATCATGAAAATAACTTTTAAGAACATTATTTTCTGCAAGTGGATGTGGAAAGTCAGATCGAAACTAATAGCATATCCTTCACATATGGTTATGGTTAGGGTTAGGGTTATATTGTTTAACGTCACTTTCAACAGTATGTCAGTTATATTGTGGTGGTCAGTTTTATTTGTGGAAGAAACCGGAGTACCTGGGGGAAACCACCGACCTGTCGCAAGTCACTGACAAACTTTATCACGTAATGTTGTATCGGGTACACTCCGTCATGAGCGGGATTCGAACTCTCAACTTTAGTGGTGACTTCCATATCTAAATATCGTATTCTACACTAGTCACTTAACCAAATGATCAAAAAAAGAATTTAAAAAAAAACCGTCCCAGAAAAGAACTCACAAAAGTCCCCCCTCTCGGGTCGATACTCCCGTGGGAAGGCGTGGCGTTAGTTTTTACATGAGGTACAAATGTGTAAATTAAAATTTTGGTGTACAACTTAATCCATCCTGATAGTTTGAAAGAGGACACCCCTTTAAATGGAGTTGTTGGACACTGGTTTTAGATTATTATAGATAATAAATTGTTGATAGCAACGTCTCCTGTCTTGTATAATATAAATACTTCTTACGCTGTACATTACCACAGAAACATATGTGGTACCGTTCTCTCCCACTATAGTGACAAGCTGCTGTTTGTCTTTTATTACTGTCATCTAGAGGGATCGCTAATTTTTGCCCTAGTCTATTGTTTGATTTGTGACATAGATCTAGTTATATTTTTATCTTAAGCTGATGTTTTTTTAGTTTCCCCTGACATTTTCTATTGTGCTATATGTACAAAACGACATTTTCTTTTTGTTAAATACAAGAGTTTGTGGTTAATATTTGTATGTAAGAATTGTGATAAAACAAGGGGATTTATAGCCAGTTCAGGGATATGATCCGGATTTCAACGGTAGAACTCTGAATGTAAAATATCCACTATCCAAAGCAGTCTAGTACGCCATTCCAAATTCAGCATGTTATTTTATTTTCAAACCAGAACTGGCCATAACATGGTTCTGACTGACTTATATATCTATACTCCATAACTACACTATGATCAGGCATATATTATGTCTTGCCAAATTAAAATTGGCAGTGTGTGAGTCTATGTACCTTTTGCCAAATATTTTGTCCTATATTAAATAGAGTAACACGACGTCTAACGTTGATATTAAATTTAATCAAAATCTACTCAGTACCTTTCAGTGTATGATTTTAGATTCATCAATGACAATATAAATGGCGCGACATCTTTATATTTTGTTTTCAGATATGAACCTCCTATACACAGGTTATTATAGTGAAATGTCACATGTTTTTCAGATTGCCACAATTTATATTCTACCATGATTTGATAATATTTTCCGATCAATACGTTCTGCCAGCTGTTTCATATGTGACGACGTTGAATCATAATTTAACAACATGGAGACAACTACATGTACATGGATTGTTATAATTTTGTCTTTTATTCCTGAATTTTGTTCAACAACACATTATAAGTTTCAAGAAAATAAAGGTAAGATAATATGGCTTTGACTACGTGGACATTGTACTCTAGATATAGTTAAAAAGGTTATCAATCTGATTAAGATCTACACACGTGGAAAAATGTCAATGTACAGCGCATTTAGAATTATAAAATTAATATCAATAATTCATTACATATTACTCTAATACAGACACTTGTTATGCGACTTCAATAGCAGAACATTATTATAAATTATGCTGAACTTCAAGGAATGTGTTTTCGTTTTTTCATTTAGTTTTGAGAAAGGCATCGAAAAGGTCGAAATATCAACGAAATGATGGGGTCTATTTGTAATATATCCCATATTTTGTAACAATTGAACCCTATTACTACGAAATAATGGGGATCTATTTATTATATATCCCATATTTTGTTTTCAACCTATACCTACGAAATAATGGACCTTTTTGTAATATAACCTATTTTTTTTTTCAATTTGGACCCTTTTGTTACGACATAATGGAGTCTTTTTGTAATATATCCCATTTTTTGTATAAATTTGGACCTGATTTCTATGAAATAACAGTGTTGTTTTCTGTTCTTGTTTATTTGTTCTCGTCTGAGATATCTCAGTAGTTGGACTATTACCTGGACCTGTAATAGTCCTGTGAACAACAACGTAACGACAACAAAATGAGACAGTGACAAAATTAAAGCTAAAATAAAACATAAGACATCCTTCATATGGGTGTAAAAAGAGCAAATATGAAAACTAATAAAAATATGAAAAATAACAATAGAAGGACAATAATGTAGTACATTAATCTTCATTCCATATCATTACGTCATGTTTAATATTAGATTCCAACAATTTGATGACTTATTTTGGTGTACGACGAAGACCATTAATTTCTTTGGGTGTCCATGACTAATTGATATTGAATCTGTTTAAAGAATCAGTTGTGATTTATTTTTTGTCTTTAAAGGACCAACAGATTCTACCTTCCTAGCTAGTAGTTAATTAACTATGAGCATTAAGTACTATCCATGTTTATGTTGTCATTTAATTTGTTGTCGTTCGTTGGAGATCCGGTTATCAGGAGGGAAGAGCTGGGATCTCATTAACCCGTTTGACCCCGCCACATTGTTGTGTCTATCCCAAGACAGGACCTGGTTGTCCAACGTCATATGTCATGGTTTTGTTTTGTGGTAAATTCCCGTGGAATTGGAGACTATCACTGTAAATTAAGCTGTCTCTCCTTGCCTAAAACTACTAAGTATATGTCATCACTGATAAATTTGCTGAGGGACAATGACTTCATTGTCTTTTGTATTTATGGTAATGTTAATTTGCAGATAATTTGCATCTCCGAAATTCAATAGTTTTGTCATTATATGCGCTTGACCTTTCTGACCCACTGTTTCCGACTTCGGTGGTTAAAAGCGTCATTAAAAAATTATATTCACAGGTACACGGACACATTTTCTGTTCTGTTTGTTTAGCAACTAAAACTTTAAGTATAATATTACCAGTTAACATACAAAGCTGTGACTATATTCATGTGTTTCATCAATCAAAACACTAATTTATCAAATGAGTTTCCACTAATTTGTGGACAAGATTAAAATAAAATTTGAATGATGATGATTCAAGTATGTCTTTATCGATCTTTTATTTAGGACACCTGTTACTAAATTTTAAACAATATTATCTGACAAATGTATAAATTGATATTTTTACGACTCTATCCGGATACTATCACGTGTATAATGTCGTCTGCTTGACATCTGTCGTTTCCCTCCAATGTCATCCGATTGTGTTCTGCATGAACGATTAATTGGCCAGGTTAATTAAGGTAACACCTGTAGATCTGTTGTATAAATAATATTAAATAAAAATAATAGTATTAATTTACATTTCAAAACACTTGACATTAACTGACAAAAAGTTCAATATGTCAACAACAAAAAACTATTCAATATCATTTCCACAAAAAGATAAAATAAAGTGGCCACGCACCAACAGCTATAGTTTTTCACTCATGTCGGTTTGTCTGTTTGTTTAGTTGGAATAACCTTTAGCACTATTGTATGTTGTATATGATGCCTTTTATTCAGCTCATTTTCATTTCCTTCACATATTTTAAAGTTTTTTCAGTAGTGTTTTCTCGCCCATTGCTCGTGTTTTTGTCATTTTTTTTTCTGTTGGCCATTGCATTGTCTACGATTTACGGCTTCTCATTATCCCTTTGATATTTTCAAATGTTTTTGTTACTATCAAATAAATTCACATCTGTACCATAACAATATTGTAAATTCACCAAGGTGTGTTGTTGTTTGATGGAAATATCTTAGCACTTTCTCTTTCACACTTTCGTGATATCGTTTCCCTCTCTGCATCTTGCTAAACCACTCACTCTAGATCTAGACATGTTACTGTTAGGATCAGATGAATTAATATCAGCCAAAACACTAAAATAAAACCGTAGATGTCTAATTTAGTGCGCATGACGCATTTAAGGAATAACCTTCATCCGGTATGCTCATCGCCACAAGTATGGAAAGCCAAATAATTAGAAATTCTTTAGGAGCAAGAAAACCAAAGGGCCTAATCAAGGTAGCCAAAAATCAGCAAAGGTCACATATGTCTCCTGAAGGCCATCTTCGTTAGCCAAGGGTTATGATCCGCTCTACTCATCTTCTTGAATTGAAGATGAGTAGAGCGGATCGTAACCCTTGGCTAGCGAAGATGGCCTTGAGGGATGGAAACCTTAGTTCTAATAATGATTACATTATTTAGGAAATGTAAGTTTCAATAATAAATATACAAATGTATCTGATAAACCATGTCAGTGCCGAAACACTTACTACTGGGTGGATGATACCATAGGGGACTAATAGTCCACCAGCAGAGGACTAAATTCTTCTTGAAAGCCAAATGTGTTGTTAGTTACAAAAGATTCGCCTCTTAATCTCCACGTGTACCGAATCACATTTCAAATCGCACCTGATTACATTTCCCTTTACTTCGCTATCTATAAATAACCACAGCATACTTACTAATATGCCAACATCATAAATTGTCATAGTCTTGCGAGACAAATTATAGAGTAAAACGTATAATATATAGTTGAGAAACCAATTTAAAATAATCTCGATAGCTTGTTTTTAGGTCATTGTGATTAATTCAAATTCAGATGTAAATGTTATACTATATATTTTGTGTATGTAATAATATTGCATGTCGTAGTTAATAAAACATCTTTACAATGATAAAGATCATTTGGTGCATATATAATGAGATAATATTTCAAATAATGTCATGTTCTACCATTATATGTTAAAGATTTCTTAAAAAGTTTATATTCCGATATCAAGATCTTGTCAAAATGTATTCTGTCTCTGCAGATACAATGGTAAAAGATGCATTTTCATATAGTGGTACTTTGTCTCTGTATCAAACCTCCTCAGTCGAAATATTAAATATTATATTAAATATTTTTCATTGTAAATAATATGAATGTTTATATTTGTGTATTCCTGCATACTGTAGTTGAATGTATTGTTTGTTGTTTGATGACAATCCAACTTTTGGATTTTATATCAATAAAATCTTATCTTATCTTATCTTATAGTGAAAATGTATATATATATGGTGTACGTGGGTTACAATGTCAAAACTATTTGTTTGTGAATGTGTGACGTGAAAATGTTTTTGACATTTACTGTCGTAATTAAAATACTTCAAAGGGCTCATAGTTTTCAAATTAAGCAAGGTGTTCGGCAAGTGGAGTTCTCTCAACTTTTCTCTACTTGAAGATGTACATTAATGCACTACTCCAGGACTTACAAAATCAAAAATTAGGATTTATGATTGGCAGAACCTACGTCGGCTGCCCAACATGTGCTTTGCTGTCCAACAATGTTAACGAATTACAGGATATGCTCTTAACTCTTCACAGGCATTCAAGACAAGACGGTTTCGATCCATCCGACAAAAACAAAAGCCGTCATACTAAACAAAACCTCTAAAATACCAAAAATAAATTTGAAATGGCAGCTGGGTGATACAGAAATTAGTCCAACTAATCACGCAATCCATCTAGGTATAATTAGAGCAGAAACAAGAGAAAATGAAGTAAATATTGAAGATCGAATTAGCTTAGCAAGGAAAACTATGTATGCTCTCATAAACACTGTGTTACATGGCTATAACGGAATAAATCCAAGTGTAGCATTACGTATATATGAAGTATATGTACTGCCTAAGTTATTATATGGAATGAAAGTTCTGTCATTAAATCAGAAACAATTAGGTATTTTAAGTAAATTTCACATAGACAATCTCCGAAAATTCCTATCGCTACCAATAAGAACAGCAACAACAGTAGAAATAGTTATTAATAGGAGCCATGCCAATTGAAGCTGAAATTCACAAACGACAGCTAAGCTTCCTACACAACATATTGAACTGCAATAATGACAATATTAAAGCACTAACTGACAGATAGTTAATTATGAATGTAAACAACACACAAAGCTTCTTCTGCAGGGTCTCCGCAACTCTGGAAATGTATAATTTACCAACAATAGCTGAGGTGAAAGCAAATCTACCATCAAAATTAAACTGGAAATATATATGTAAGAAAGCAATTAAATTATTCTGGACTGAAAATCTAAAAAAAAATGCTTCAGGATAAAAACATCATTAAAGAACATGAATACTAAGGATCTAAAAGTTGGCTCTACACATCTTACTTACACATCTTGTTTGGACCTCTTTATGTTGGTTCTACACATCTTGTTTGGACCTCTTTACCATCGAATGTAGCTGATGTAAGGAAAGGAATAACAAAGTGCAGAATGATAACAGGCACATATTTATTACAAAAAGATAAACAGCGTTTCTCAAATGGACATGTGGACCCAATATGCCCACTATGTGGTGTTGGTGAAGAAGACATAGCACATAAATGCTGACTAGGTGCTCAGCACTACACTGTATACGAAAGGATCAATTTACAAGAGTCAACGAACTGGTCGTCTCGTATACTGGAACTGACGCATGGACACAAACATTTAATTCAATGGAATCATTAGTAAAATTAATTCTGGATTGTACAACATTTAGATATCTGTTTGATTCTGATACAAAATTAGAGAAGGTTATGCTCCTGTCAACGGAATTGTGCTACAAAATGCATGTGCACAGAGTCTGGAAAATGAAAGATTGTAAATAACAGATGCATAAGTTTATAAATATATGTTTGCATGTAAAAATATATGATAATATAGATAGAAGTATATGCTTTGAAGTACCACCAGTCTACATTTACTTAAATTACGAGATTAATGGGGGGTGGCAGCAGTCACCGTGAAGATACCGTTACGTACAATAGTTGATGTATATATATTGAACTTGTACATAAGGATCCTGGTTTTAGATTTTACTGGCTGAACCTTTTAGCGACCCATTGACTATATATATATATATATATAGGCTATTGAATACAACCGCATTGGTTTATTTTTACCTTTTATCCGAAATTTTTAATTATTCGATATTGTGGGTGTAAATAAGGTGCATATAGTGCAACTCTAAAATAAATACAAGTATATACCTGGTGGTCCAACCATGGACGTCAATACAGAAGAAAGAAGAAGATGGAGATGGTTCACGGGATATATTAAATACCCTCTTAACTGAATTTAGTACTGTGTTGACTACTATTTTACCTATTTTGTTCCAGTATTGTTATAAATACTGTTATAGTGACAACCAGAACCTTTGAACCGTAATGAAACCGAGAGGTTTGGCGCCGTAAAATCTGATTCAATCCACAAATTCGTTAGAAATGGCTGTACCAAGTCAGGGCCATTGCGGTTTTCCCAGTTTTCCGGTTGTTGACTGATTTTGTCTGTTTATTGATTTATGAGTTTTGACTTTCCCTTTAGAAGATTGCTCGGTGTTCGGTAATTTTGTTATTACCCTTATTTGAAGATACCAAAGGTGTAATCAGAAGCCTTAAATCAAAACCCTCTATCATGATAATCATGATAGGAACAGCAAGCTCTGGGATATCGGATCAACTGAGAGATATATACTCCATATACAGGTGCTGTTGGAATGTTGCTACAAATAAATGGAAATTTCAAAATAGGAAAATTTAAATCATCTCTGTTGTCATAAAATTTCGTCCTTAACCGGCCCTCGTTGTCAGTTTTGAGGCGTATGTCAAGGTATGAAGGAGACCTAGCTGTATCTGTGGTATCCTTTATTTCAAGCACAATATGATAGACGCGACCAACAAAATCATCAAACCTAGAATTAATTAGTGAAAGGACATCATCTATGAAATAGCGGAACCTTAAATTAAAGAATATGGCAGTTTCTATTCGTTTTTCTTGACAAGCCACTGTATGAAGCCTGCATCTTACGAGTAAAGGAACAAGTTGACGAGAAGGGGAACACAGTTGGTACTCATAGGAATGTCGACTGTGGATTTGATGAGCTCTACAGTTGACTAAAATGACCAATAGTATCACCATAGATATGTATTATTATGTAGTAAAATCTTCAAACGAAGATAATGGTTTTTATGGGAGACCAGAATGAACATCAATTTGTTGAAATCAAATATTGAACATAAAATAGTAATATAATATTGAATGAAATATAAATGTACTAATATAATTGATAGTTGGTTGGACCTGCTAGTTGTTTCAGCAGATTATCTATAATTGTTGAAAAGTAAAATTTCCTAGAAGAGTGAACTATCGTTGCTAAGGCAGCAACCATTTTCTTATATGGGGGGGGGGGGGGGGTTGGGATTTTCATTGTGCTCGTAAATTTTTTTTCAGAACCTTCCTCAGTCAAAATATATTTTTCTCATGAGAAGGGTAGCAAAATTTTATTTTTCCATTCATGCGGAACAGAAATACATTTTTCCATAAAAAAAAAATTCTAGCCGGTGACAGCATAATTTTTTTTCAGCTGCAATGCAAAATCTAAATTTTTTTCGGTCAGCTAGGGCATTAAAATATTTTTTTCGCATTCCCCGGCCAACAATGGTCATGAACTCAATGATCAAATACATAATCGATTGAGACAATATAACTCATAATCCAAGTATAGATGACCCATTCAGCGAAGCTGGTCCATATATCTTGCAACGTGGTTTGTAAAATGACAATTTCTGGAAAATCCCTAGACGTTCAATTAATACTACATCTAATACTGAACACCTTCAGCAATATGAATCCTTTATTGATAGATCTAGAGAATCACGAGTGTAGACGCCATTGTTGCTGACCATATTTGGTATCCTTATTATTCAGAAGGTTATTTGAGATAAGTGTATCTACTTTTTATTTCATTTCCAGTGCCTTGTCATCCATGTCACGTTCATATTTCTTACGGAGATACAACATCAGACATCACAGTTGTGTGGGCAACACTGGAGAATTGTAACTCAACACTACACTATGGCACGGACCCATGGGGTTATCAGAATACTGTCACAGCTGAGATGATACACTTTGATAAACCTACACTGACTGGATTACAATGTGTTTATCGAGCACAACTAAAGGTTTGTTGTTTGATAAACCTACAATGACTGGATTACAATGTGTTTATCGAGCACAACTAAAGGTTTGTTGTTTGATAAACCTACAATGACTGGATTACAATGTGTTTATTGAGTACAACTAAAGGTTTGTTGTTTGATAAACCTACAATGACTGGATTACAATGTGTTTATAGAGTACAACTAAAGGTTTGTTGTTTGATAAACCTACAATGACTGGATTACAATGTGTTTATAGAGTACAACTAAAGGTGTGTTGTTTGATAAACCTACAATCTTTGGATCAAACTGTGATTATTTAGCACAGCTAAATATTTTTATGTGTTGTTTTTGCATACATACAACTACTGCATTACTTTTGTCAGTTTATCCTCGTATAAATCTTTACAAAAAATTGTTTTCCTAATTTTCCTGGATAAAATCCAGAAGACTATATCAATCTTGAACCAACTTAGAAAGTTCCATTACTAGTAATCTAAAATGTCCCCTGTGTGTTTTCGAATATTACCTATTAAATTAGGATAATTCCCCCCGTGGAATCAGGGGCAATGATTAGGATAAGACAAGAACATGACTCTCTACACTTGCAGTAAGATACTGTATTAACATGAGAGCCATAGTTTAGAATGTCAAACTATTTTTTTATCCTTCACAATTAGCTTTTTCTGAATTATAAAATTTTCTTAACGTTTTTTATATACTTTCTTTGTAAATCCTGTAATTACTGTTTATCATGTCACGTTTTTATATATTTATTTTGATCTACTATTACAGAGCCTGGAACCAAGCACAACATATTTCTACAGACCAACAAGTGGTGATATCAGTAGCGGGCCTCATTTCTTTAAAACCCCATCAGCCAACCCGGTAAGTAATATTAATATCAGGGTTATGGCTATAAGTTAAACACAGATTACCAAAGTCAGAAGGAATATTTAAACAAAGTGACAATCCGGATGTAAACAAACTACTAATAACATGAAAATTTAGGTAAAACAGAACAAAAGCGCAGAAAAACCGGAAGTGATATCAGGTCTAACTCTTCTGGAAGGGGTTGGCATTTAATGCCACATTAATATCACTCGTTTTGAAATCCCAATGCCCATAACCGGATAAGGGCACAGACAATATCAGACTACACTGTACGTAACTACTTGAGACACTGGTATTCCATATGGGTCAACCAGCTGATGATAGCAACCTAAACATTTCTGAAGAGATTTAATATGCCCCAAAGATTGCCGTAGCCCTAAATGTATCAGAAGTGCAACATCTTCCAAATCCCTTGTACACGATTCAATATGATCTTGAAAAGAGCCACAGACAGTGGAAATTATTTATGATGAAGCCCCATTAAACTACATAATAACCAATTCCATATAAAACTATATGTCATTTCGCTGTCATCGTATTCCAGTAAGATTACTTAATTGATTTTTTGTTGTTGTACATCAAATGAAAAATATGTCAGTTTATTTCAATAAGAGAAAACTTTTACAATAAATAATGGATGTAAAACTAACATAGGAAGGGCTTACGAGGGAATATCTGGAACAGATGATATAAAGAATAGAGTAGGGTTTATTTGCTTTGCAACGGGTCATTAGCAACCAACAAGCCATTGCAAGTTTTGCTTTTCGTAGCAGGGGCGTAAAAACGCATTCCTATTTCTGAGCTGTTGTGCCTGGCAGTGGAGATACCAAGGTACAGAGCCTTTTCCTTTTAAAACAGCTATAATGGTGAAGTAAATTGTAATATTTGTAATATCCGATAACAGTCATAGTATCTGACAAGCACATCACATAGAATTATATTGGGTATCGGATCTCAACGGATGGGAACATAGGTAGATGTAGACTTAAGTACATGGCGATAGCGGCCACGGAGGAGCATTCACTGACCTTTTTATTTATCTATAGTAAACACATTTGAGCAATGTTCTAACATTTCTACAAATTAATATACAAGTTGTGTCACTGTTTGTAGTATTTTCATCGACTTCTGTCCTTACATCCAGATCAGCTTTTTTAAAAAGAATACTACAAAGCTCAAATTTCACTGAATCATGTTCTTGTATTACATTTAGACAGCAGAGTTTTTGATTTGTGGAGACCATGGAGTAGAATCTGACAGTATACCATATCTAGACACAGAAATCATGTCTGGTCACTATGATGCTGTACTTCATGTTGGAGAGTTTACAAAGGACATGAAAAATAAAGATAAACAGGATAGTGTATGAAATGTTTTATTCTTACTATACAATATACTGATATCTACAATAAGAAACAAGAGGAGTTTGACGATACCAAAGGGATAATCAGAATCTGTATATCAAAGAAGAACAGACAACACAATGGCCAAAAGATACCAAAGGGGTAATCAGAATCCGTATATCGAAGAAGAACAGACAAAACAATGGCCAAAAGATACCAAAGGGGTAATCAGAATCCGTATATCGAGGAAGAACAGACAACACAATGGCCAAAAGATACCAAAGGGGTAATCAGAATCAGTATATCGAAGAAGAATAGACAGAACAATGGCCAAAAGAAAAAGTACAAAAGAACAAACAACGATCAACAAAACATAAATATAAAACTAAAGATCGAGTAACACGAACCCCACTAAGAATATGGCGTCAGTTAAGCGTACATCATAAATATTAAATCATGTTATTGACCAACAATTAGAGAGTGGGGGGAAATGAACAATGTATCAAGTACACGCACATCATTGCAAGAACAAGTAACGTTTTGATGGGTAGAGATAATGTCCGTTAGTACTATATAAACTTGTGGACTTAGATATTTACAGTGCAGTGCTAAATCATTGAAACAAAGGCCCCAAAACATGTTGTTCCTAATTATCCGAGCTAATTTGTCTTTGCTCGTACTCCTTAATACTTGTTATTCAGCAGCAACATTTTCCCTCAGTTTTATAGCCTTTTGTTATACACTGTATAGTACCAAACCCCAGGGTCAACCACAGGTGTGGCAAACACGCTAACAACTACCCCGAAATGCTATCATAAAGAAATTCTGCACGTTTTCCTGATAAGGGGTATAGTAACTTATCTTTATTATTCATTTAATTAATTCTTTAGGACGTAAAGAATGCTACAGATGAAAACACAGAGGTTTGTTATCCACGGGTAAGTCATGTTACAAAGTGTCGGAATGACATTTATAGAGGAACATTCATTACACAGTTTTGATAGAGCCAAGGGTGTGGAATGACGACCTAATAAGAAGCATTCGATGGATTTTTATTTTTATACAACAAGGTTGGACATTACTTGACATGTAACAGGAGCATTCATTGATAGTTTTTAAATAATCAGCGATGAGAATAACTTGGAATGTAGAGAGGAACATTCGTTGTTTGTTATCATAGAGCCGAGCGTGGTAATGTCTGGTCATGTATATAAGATCCTTCATATGTAGGTTTTATAGATTCATTGGTGCTAATGACTGGACATGTATAGAGGTGCATTTATTTGTAAATTTTATATACATGTAATTGCAAATTATAGAGGAACATACATAGAAAGTTTTATAGAACCAAGGATCTAGTATGTTTTATGGATCGAAGGATAGAAATGACATGACATGTCAAAGTGGGGAATCCATTAACATGTATAGGGGATCCTTCAATTGTTGGTTGTTTTATAGAATTGAGGGTGGGAAAGACATGCAATATAAGAGTGATTTAAAATTATTACCGGTATTTTTGTTCTATGAGCTTCCTTTATATAATATTTCTTGTATGTTTGTCACAAAAGATTAATTCTGTATTTATTTATTGAATTATAACATGTCCTCTGATCTGGATATTTAGACTCGTCTTATAAGGAACAGTTTGTTTTATTTTTTCAGTCTGGAGATGTGTTCATGAATCTTATTTCAAATATAGCATCTAGGGTTCCGTATATGACGACCCCCGGAGATCATGGTATGTATATATATTCTCAAGAAGCATATGGGTTACTCATTTTCAGCCATTAAGCAAATATAAAGTCAAATCTATATCATATTAACTGAAAAGTTTGATTTTATTGATTTTATTCGATTTTTTTGTGTTTAACGCAACTTTCAACAATATTTCAACTATATCATGGCGACCAGTTTTAGTGATGGAGGAAGCCGGAGTACCCGGAAAGAACCACCGACCATGGGCAAGCAACTGGTAAACTTTATCACTTGCGGTTGCGAGTCGAGTGCACCATTTTTTGTAATTTACAAAGCCGGGCGCGAACCCACGCCGTATTGGTGATAGGCTTGTATGAGTTGTTAGATCCAGCGACTTAACTCATTGAGCCACCCGGGCCCCTCTGAAAAGTTTGGATGTATGAGAAAGAATATGACAAAGTAAAGTGAAAGATAAATATTGTCTTGCTCACAAAGACATTGAAAATAAGCTTACCGGATGAAAGTAATTCCAACAATGCGCTGTGTCTACTAAATTAAATATCTACGTTTGTATAACATCATTTATTACAACTGAAAATCGCCTGACGACAAAGGCACGCGACGCCTTGGGAACGACGTCTATTTTCAGATTCAGGACATACGAAAATAACCTCAACTTTTTAAACCAATCAAAGCACGTATTTAATGACATGTGATTCTAAAATTTATTTATAAGACCATGGCTTTCATGAGTTATTCCTTGATTTGGCATTGTCAGAATACGCAATACATTTCAAAGCAAATTAACATCCGCTTGTGCTATAAAGAAGGAAATGGCAGATTCCAACTTTACTGGCAGATACCAACCTTACTGTCAGAGAACAACAGCTGATGTTACCCTCACGCCGTCATTAGATCCACCAGAAAAGATGATAGAGTATTCAGGAGTACCTCATCTCATTTAAGCAATTGTTTTAAAGAATATCAAAATGATAAAAAAATAACGTAATATTTTGTGAGTAAATGAAAAGTTGTGATTTGGTGATTAAAAAACTGGTGTTTTATAAAAGTTGTAGGTGATTTGTTCAGCCATTACAGACATTGGTTCTCTATGCCAGGATCAGCATGGCCGATGTCGTTAGATAAGATGTGGTACAGTATAGATATAGGACCAGTTCATTTCATCAGGTACATACTGTATTTCATACTTAATATGCCATACCTTGTTCAATCGTTTGATGGTCAAAGGTTAATCTATGGTTACCATTTTACAAGTTAAATATTAACTACAAAAGCCACTCTTACTAAGATAGGAGGTTGGACTCATAAAATAGCTTAGCCCTGCTATTTTTCATTGAAGTTCCGGTACGAAGCCAGGAGAGTGAGCAGTTATACATTTGTGTTGATATTATCTATTTTGCTTCTTTCTACAATTTTTCTTTTTGGATTTTGGAAATGTTCAGATCGTGTTGTATTTTTTGCTTTTTTTCCCTTTTATTACAAAAAGCCATTTCATCAATTACTGTGGTCTTTTTTTTTCTTTATCATATACGTACACGTTTTGTATTTAGGATTGCATTTGGTTGTAAAAATGATATTTGCTTAAATAGTATGTCTTTTATTTTTATTCATAAGTTATTCAACAGAAGTGTTCTTCCTGGAAAATCAGCAGTATGTAAGTGAACAAAATAACTGGTTAATAACAGACCTGACAAAGGTCAATCTAAATAGAACAGCCCATCCATGGATTATAGTATTCGGACACCGAGCGATGTACTGCTCACATAGTGATGGAGAGGACTGTAATAAACAGGACTCCAAAGTTCGTCAAGGGTAAGTGTTTTGTTTTACTTTAGTCTTTGGATTCTTTGTATTGAAAGATTGGACAGTTAAATGAATTAAAAGACCATGGGAGCAGGAAAGACAAAGGTCATAATACAGATAGCCAAAATCGGCTAAGGTCTCTGATGCCTAATGAAAGAGAACATTAATTTTAATAATAGATATCAGCATTGTCCATTTTTGTCTTATCTATACCTTTAGTCTTGATCTAAGCACGAACACAAGGAAAACCAAAAAAATTTATCGTTTTAGAAATCTGTTTGTGATTATTAGAGATTATTATACGAATCCAGACTACCACGTGATATTAGAGAAAAAGGAGCTTCAAGATAATAAATGTCAACAACAATGCAAATACACAGATTAAAAAACAAGACTAAATATTATATATTACAATCAACATATGTTGTTTTACACAACTGTGACATAAGGTTTGTCAATTTACAATATTACAAATTGGATTATGAATTTTTAAAACCATATTTGACCAAATATAGAGTTATAATGAATTTCTCGTGTGATCAATTACTGTTAATTGTTTTCATTGTTATCATCCGTTGTCGCATCATGTAATATTAAAGATCTATAAATTCTGGTTTAGTGTAAAATTTTGTATCCATGACAATGTCACCATAAATACACAAAATTACATATATTTATTCATTTGTTCACAATGACACGAGTCAAAAATTATATATATATATATACAAATAGAGGCTTCATTATATTGTGACTTTGTTCTAACACAATTTACTTCTATAGAATGTTAATAAATGAATATACAGTGAAAAAAAAAGATAATTCTGACATGTTTTTCTAGCTGACATCGTAATTTATGTACATGTTTTATTGATTTTATCATTATACAAATGTATATCTAGTCATACATATTTATATATATAGTTTATCCTTATCAACATTAGTCAAAACTGAAACATTTACCATAATTTTCACCACCATTTGAGTTTGAAATATGTCTATATATTCCTACATCACCAGAGTACTATTTTTGTTTCAAATGTGTCGTGCTCCACAACAATTTAGCCACGTTTATATATACAGTCCGTTTGCCAGTTATACAAATATCGTACATAGACCATATTCAACCGGTTGTTGATTTTTGTGCATGTTATTACTCATGTTATTACTCATGTGAAACATATATTATATTGTAAGACTAGAGTTTAATAGTAAAAAACCATCACCAAAGAAACACATTACTGCATGGTGCTGTATTATGTTAGGTTCTTCTTTACTCATAATTGTTTTAAAAACGATGTTCAGTGTATCTTTACTCCCATTTGTTTTGTAGTGAGTTAATGTTTTATTTATGTTATTTGTATCTATTTATGTATACTGCTGTCCAACACGATTTTTATATCGAATGATGTTCGTGTTGTATAACAGAAACATATCGGGTGCCACTTTAGTTATTGGAACAGGAACTGCTTATGCTACCGGAGCACATGAGTTTACTCCCTGTTTAAGTGAGGTTTTAGGTCTTCAAAACTATAGTTTTTACCATTGCTTGTCTTTTTGTCTTTTTATTCCCATTATAATTTATATTGTATGTTTTTCTTCGATTTACGGTTAAAGATTGCACCTGTGATATCTTTGAACCTTTCTTACAGGTTCTAGATTATCATATTATCTAATATTACTAATATATCAATAAATAATGATATTTTTTTAGCCTAGAAGATTTGTTATTTACGTATGGAGTAGACCTTATCATACAGGCACACGGACCTTCATATGAACGATTATACCCTCAGTACAAGGGAAATGTTTTAGGTACAGATTATAACAACCCTAAAGCACCAGTACAGATAATAACTGGAACTACTACTAAAGCAGGAGAATTTAAACAGGAATCAGAAACAAATACTCGTAAGTATTATAAAGTCAACCAACAATGGACAATACTTTATATTAGTGGTAGAAAGTTGTTTATCAACCAATCAGAAACTTTAGAACTAGTCTGTGTTAAATTGTTCTTATTCATTTCTTTGAAAAGCCGTATGGATCAAGTTATTGAAATATTAAAAACAACGTTGCACGGTTGGAAGACTTTTTGCACTTGTATAATAATCACCAGCCATTACATCAGATTATATGCTTGTATATAGTAAGATGATAAGTAACTCTTCGATTGTTGTAACTTTGTTTGTGTAAGAACGCAGATTATCCTTGTCTAATGCAGAGTATACAAATCCGATGACAAACGCAAAGTACACAAGTACCAGGACGAACGCAGAGTACAAAAATCTAAAGTGATATTACCGTTAATGGACGTGCTGGGTTCCAAATACAACAACAGTAAAACCATAAAATGTAAAACAAAGCAAACACGAACCCTGGGTGTGAGACCAGGCTTTACAGTCATATTAACTCGGTCACGGCTTTTGTTCTCAAACTCGAAAAATATCCAATCAGAACGTCATATCAAATCAATTCATCGTTCTGATTGCACGATTATAGGGTATGGCTATGAACTTGGTACTGGCAAATTGTATGACCATGATGCACTATGCTCCGTAATGGTTCAAATGCTTAGAGCCTCAATGATTTTCTTTGCAATGTGATCTGTTGGGTTAGACCCTCAATATATTTTGTTAATGTGATCTGTTGGCTTAGACCCTCATTGATTATCTTTAAAAGGTGATATGTTGGTTTAGACCCTCAATGATTATCTTTGCAATATAATATCTTGGTAGACCCTCGATGTTTATCTTTTAATGAGATCTAATTGATTTAGACGCTCGATGTTTAGCATCTTTTAAACATGATATGTTGGGTGTAAAATATCCTTGTTTATACATTTTATTGAAATCTGATGGTTTAGACCCTCGTTGCCATTTGTTTTAGAGTTAATTGCGTTGATTGAAATCCTTCACATTGTTTGTTTTATAGTTATTTATATAATGTTTTTATTCTGTCTTTTCTTAAGCCAAATGGTCAGCGGTTCGGCTGGGAGAAAAAAGCTTAAACAGTTTTACTAGACTAAAGGTATACAACAACACACATCTGTCATGGGAACTTATATCAGCAAAGACAAAGACGGTATTGGATTCAATATGGATCACACAGAACAGTCATGGACATTTCTTTCAACCCCCAGTTATAGTAACGGAGTCACATAAGCCTGTTGTTAGCAAGGGTGGAAGTAATACTGATACTGTTAAGAAAGGAACGGCCACAACACCGTCTTTACAGCACGACAATGATGGCAAAGATTCTCAAACATCGTCCTCTGTTGACGAATTCTTTGATCAAACATCAAATAAAGTAATGTTAGGCGTTGGCATCGGCGTCATTACGCTGGTTCTATTGATTAGCATTATAATAATAGTGAAGAGAAAACAAAGAATTAGAAGCTATCGTCGCTGGGACGCCACTGTTGACTATGGAAGGAAGTTTTATTCAGCATATTCACAAGTAGGGAAAGATGATAAAGAAGGTAGTGATTTTGAAGTTGACTCTACTGAGGGAAATCCGTCGTCTAAGTTATTATCAGACAACCAGCATAAGTAGACTATTCCAAGGGAAAGTCATATTAATGATTAGAAGTGGAACCGGAAGTAAATCGTTGGTTGAATGTAGTGTCAACTAAAAGGATATTATAGACCTAGTTTCAAGGAAATCCTTTAACAAATCAGTTTTTATAAGAATTTATTGCAGTCTTCCATGAAAATAAGTGCATTGCTCAAGTTAGAAGTATAACTTAACTATTTGTAAATTTTATATGCATTTGATTGGAGAGTCTTAGAAAACGGCTCAATTAACCGTCAACAATGGAATAAAACGCAATATATGTGGCCTTGATACACAGTCAGCATGACTATAGCTGTTTCTTTCCCTCTGTGATAAATTATTGACTCTTTAATCCATACTTTATTTCAGTTTTCAGAGATTGTAAATATTTATTTATTTTACTTGTTCTGAATTTCTATTTAAAAAAATAATTTTGTATATAGTGGGGACGTGATATTAGTTTTATAATTGTTATATTTGTGTGTTTTCTATTTTATGTATGTCATGTTTAACATGGAGAATATTTTGTCTTACCAGTGACTGATTTTGATTCTAGATTACAACAGGGTGGTTAACAATGTTAATTATGGCAATATATGTGTAAAGATATTAATACAAACAGGTTAGAATGCTTTGATTGTATTTTAAGGTATTGGCTGCAATTCATATATAACTGACAAAACCAGATCCAACCTTTAATCAGTTAATAATCAAATAATCAAAATTTTGCAAATTCCAAGAAAGATCTTATTATTATTATTATTATTTACCTCGAATTTGACATCAGCTGTTATCAACCTCTGAAAATATTTGAATTTTGCAATTGCAAATGTTCCTTGAAGGTTCAGTATCTCAGAACGATAAATAGCCTCCTGACGTGTACGGTGTGATTTTTTTATTTTATTTTAGCACGTGTAACGTATACCTTTGTGCGGTGTGTATCTTTCCCATTATTATCTGGTATACAGTTAACAATTGAATACAGATTATATTCTTTGTACCGATGTTAGTCTTTCTGGTTGCTTTATGTATGAGTAATTTTTCAGCGTTTTCTATGCATGTCATTGTCTAGTACCTCAGAATACAACTAACTTACGGATGTTCTACGTAGACCAGGATTCTTTGCTGTCAATCGGTTGAATGCCGAGTATCGCATTTTGGTTGTTTTTTTACATTTAAAATGGCGTTATACATTTCAATTTATTTATGTGTGTTTGTTCCACTGGTTTTATGTATATCCTGCTTATGAAAGTTTGTATTCTTACCTCATAATTTAACCATATCTATAATATAAGAATCAGAACTGTCCCTACCACACTCCGGACTTTTGTGGGAGTTCATGTTCTCTGCTTGGTTTTTTTTTATAGTTTCCCACTAATCGTCATTTTACCTAACATCAACCCAATTAATTTTGCATTCCATTTGTCAATAGTATGGTATAATTTGTCTTTCATCATAGAACAAGTGGATGTGATAAAAGTGATTGAAATGAGAATTGTATTTTGCCTGTACAGTAGTCCTTTTCATATTAGGTCATTACGGTTGCAATGAAGAGGTATCATTATAAGAAGGGTGTAATCTCTTGAAGGGGACAATCTAGTAGAATTTTACTGTTTTAGTGCATATGAAGTCTGGTCTGATTTATGCGAGAGGTGGCCTTTGGTGAGCTTGACCTTGCAAGAGAGGACTATTGTATCCATGTTGTACACATGAGTTTATGTAACACGTAGTCTTGAATGCAAGCTGATACAATTACTACATTGTCATTGACTCGTACTGTAGATATATTATAAAATATTTTATGAAAGAAATGTTCATATTTATTATAAAGCTTTTTACAAATTATTGGCGATCTATTATTCATAAAATGTATTGATTTGTTCAAAGCAAAACAAAGAAGGTATTTTGGTGATGGTATTGTCTTTTTATATCGGGGAATGATATAAAATAATCAGTACAATTATAATTGACATCACATACTCCAATCGACATACCACTGCAGAGGATGAAAAACACACATTGCATAGTGGACCCAGCAGTACTATATCAAGAGAGATAATCAGTAATAATAATGCATTGTTCATAAATACTACAATTACACATTTTGATTAATGGAATCTCATCCGTGTAGCTCAAAACTTCGTGAATTAAATGACAAGAATATATTGGAGCATATTAGGATTGGGTGGTTATCGCCACTTTAAGCAATTGTTCATAAGTGTTATGGCTACAAAATGTATTGGGGATGGGTGTGCGAGGACAGATATAGCGAATTGACTGTTGACTCCCGGCCTTGGGTAGATGGCTGGAAACCTTAATAAATTAGATGGATATCTGGGCGCGAACCTACGTCAGAAGTTCGAACCTAAAGGAAAAGAGGCACAAAGACTAAAAATTGAAAACCGACAATCCCGCTAAAATGGGGACGAACTCGTGTACTCTATATCGATAAACATTTCCTGCTCATTTTGTGGGACCGATTGTGATACTGGTTACACGACACGAACATCATTATTTATGGAAACCGTAATGGAGACTGTATACACATAACAGAAATACAATAAATAAAACTCCTTTAAAACAAATTAGAGTAAAGACCAACAAACCTCGTTTATACTCAGAAATCATAGAGGACATCACAACACGGAACTAAAAAACAAAGAATTGTATAAAATAAACAGCACGAACCCAGCTAAAAATCGGAAATTAACTCATGTCCGCTTCCGAGGAGTAAGCGGTTCTTAGGTTCTTACTCCACCAGTGGAAGTTGTCATGTTACTTAATACGTGAGAGGAACAAGTCCCTACAACCAAGCCAAACTAAGGCTATACATGACTGTGGGAGGTATATCTACAGCACAAACTAATGATACAGACAGGTTTTATTAACAACTTTACATGCATGGTATTATCTACATGACACATCATGTTAAGCCTAGGCCAGTTAAAGTGTTGTAAAATATTGTAAAAAAAGATTTCCGTGTACCTTAGTAGCCAGACAATGGAGTATTACAGGCAAGTCGCATGATGTCTTAGGCACCTTTGACGTTAGAGGTCATGTATTTGTGTGTTAAGGGTATCAGTGAACGGTCATGTATTTATGTGTTAAGGGTATCAGTGAACGGTCATGTGTTTGTGTGTTAAGGGTATCAGTGAACGGTCATGTATTTATGTGTTAAGGGTATCTCAGTGAACGGTCATGTATTTGTGTGTTAAGGGTATCAGTGAACGGTCATGTATTTGTGTGTTAAGGGTATCAGTGAACGGTCATGTATTTATGTGTTAAGGGTATCAGTGAACGGTCATGTATTTATGTGTTAAGGGTATCAGTGAAAGGTCATGTATTTATGTGTTAAGGGTATCAGTGAACAGTCATGTATTTATGTGTTAAGGGTATCAGTGAACAGTCATGTATTTATGTGTTAAGGGTATCAGTGAACGGTGATGTATTTGTGTGTTAAGGGTATCAGTGAACGGTCATGTATTTGTGTGTTAAGGGTCAGAGGTCATGTATTTCTGTGTTAAGGGTATCGATTTTGCCTCTTACTACGATTTTTTTTTATTGGATTTAGGAAATATTCCGAAAGTGTGGTGTTTTTGCTTTTCGTTTTATTATCTGGTGTACCAATCCCCATTTTTCCTCGAATAAAGCATCAGGGGCTACCACCTTCTCATTCTGCTACTTTGACTGCCCTTTCATGTGGTTGCGATGCTTTTTCTCAAGGAATCGAGAAAACCTCATTGGTAACCATTTATCTGTTGCATGAATGGTTGATCGCGTCTGCCTATGGTATTGTTAACTGTCTGATCGTCGCAGATAGCTTAAGTTTGCCCTTTTCTGAGCTACTTATATCCTTGTATGCTCCTGCTTGCAATTTAAGATGTATATATTTGCCTTCATGGCGTTACAGTATTGTATGCAAAAAGTTGACTATCATTTATAGGTTTGGTTTTATATGTTTACACATACAAGCAAAACAATAAACTGACCACCAACAAGGTTAACTATCATTTCTAGTTTTGGTTTTATATGTTTACACATACAAGCAAAACAATAAACTGACCACCAACAAGGTTAACTATCATTTCTAGTTTTGCTTGTAGTCTACCATAGAGTGAAGCAACATATTACTGAGTGATACGAGCTAATCTATATAAGGTGATGTTGCTTCCGACGCTTGTTATTGGGGCTATTTTAGACGGACGTATTTCATTTTTTCTTTATTTCATTTTTTTTAAATATCACAGTATACACTTTGCATAAATGGTATTTGCTAAAATACAGTTTCTTTGCTATATTCCAAGAATACAGATGACAGTCTGATTTCTACTGTCACATTTACTCTGATTTCATACAATAGATAAATATAGTATAACTAATCAAAATAAGACCACGAGCGACCGAAGTACGCATCAGGATTAAACGAGTTGTCGGAACTTGTCCCGTCCACGAGTTTAATCCTTAATGCGTATTCGGTCACGAGTGGTCTTATTTTGATATTCAAAATCTACGATTAGTTATACTGTTTATTATATAGACTTCCAAAATTTCTTTTATATTATTTTATTTAATTTGTATATTTCATTCCACGCGTATGAATCTACGATCAATGATAGTGTGTAATCAATATGGCCGCACATTCAAACAAGTCAAGTGTTGTCGCTTCGATGAAAAATATTGGAAATTTAAATGAAGGACGAGTTTCTGAATTTTATTTGAATATGGGCGGATTTGTCAAGTTGTTGTGGAAAAATGCATTGCAATTGTGACTCATGTCAGTCCGATTTATCTGAGGAACCAGGCACGATGTGTTATTATTGTCCGAGTCGTGTGTATTTCATGTGTAACAGAATTCTAACTAAGGCATGAATCAATGTCCTCAAATGAAACGTTCTGAAATCTACCGGCTGGGCTTTAGTTTGATATACATTTTCATTTATATTGCCATTTGAATTTGGAACATTTGTTTGCACATCTAGAATATTAAATTCTGGCATTTCCACATTTTCCAAGTCAAAATCATTTTCTTCTAAAAATTTGGAGACTACAGCTGCCGTATATGCGTCAAAATGATCAGACATTTTGTTGTTGTTTTTTAATTTCAAGATTGTTCAAAGCAGACGATTTTTCATTGAAAAGGGGTGGTGAAAGGAATCTACAATGCACTTTTAACATTGCCGTTGTTTGTTTATATTTAAATCTGTTGTGTTATGCTAGTGAAATGATTCGATTTAGAATAAGCAAGTGTTTGATTTTAATGTATAAATAAAATGATTCAATTAAAATAATTTATAAAAGTACTAAAACTTTATTTTCATTTGTTTAATTGTTTCAGTTTACAATCATGTGTGTATTCACCGTAGCACAAAAAGGGACGTAACCACTACACTTATGGTTGTCTAAAAGTAGTTCTGGAGGGGAAAAACTGATATTTCACATGTGAAATATCGGAATTTATTTCACGGATAAATCTCCATAATTCACAGCTATCTATATAATAAACTTTTATATATTTCATGCTCAAAATGTTCGTTCATAAAAAAAAATAGTGTTTTGTAGATCTGAATTCAATACTACACAGTAACTAAGTACCTATAATAGCATGAGAACTCTTATCAATTTATTAAGATGGTTAACATGAGCAAACGTAAATATCAATCAAATACTTATTTGTACCAAGAAAATATAAATGTAAAAACAGATATGTTTATTTCTGCACAATATCGTCTGTCTCTATTTTTACACAATAACGATTATTTATCACTATAAGTATTATATCACATATTCTTTTTCAATGACTATAGCAGTTCTTTTATTAATACAACGCCTTTGTCTTATATTTATTCCATATATGGTATATCTTTAATTATGAGTACGTTGTACGAGTTCCATTGTTATGCTTATTTACTTGGAATGATAGCTGTGTCCTTTGAACTCCTATGGAAATTTCTTGGTGCTGTAAGCAGGACTTGTTAGACACTCTAAGTACACACTGCTGTCTCTATGTAGGTAGTATACATATTATATACATCACCATGGCAACAGTCATTGTTATTCTGTTAAATGATGGCAATGATAAACCATTTTTATAGTATTCTGGAAAAAAGTTATTTAGAAATAGCATGTGTACAATAAATATATATATATTTGATTTGAATCATACTTAGCCCACTTTATTCAATCTATCATACTACAGAATAAAATCACAAAATCACAATTTACACCATACCACGCAAGAGCTGATAAAAAAAACAGAATATGCAACAAACAGGCCGTATAGCAAACATAAATCATCACGAATGAGCAAAAAAAAAGATAGTGTAAGAATTAAATAGTAGTCTAAGCTTGTTATAAATGCATTTTCATGTATTGTTGAATACCTGTATTTCAAAAATCAAATTCAATTTAAGTAACATGGGATTGTTGGGAAAAGGCTGTTTAGACTTAAACATATGAAATTGATTTAATATTGATATTGCTTATTTTCTTTTATCTGAATAAATTTCATAATACATGTCAACAATATTAATGTTGTTGTTTATCTGTACGTGATCATTGAACATTGATATTATACAGTATTATTTCATTGCTATAAAACATCTACGTTTTAATTATTCATACTAATGTAACACGACATTAAACAACTATAATGAGATAGTGTCATTTGATCTCCATGGATACCCACACTTCATATCAATGGTTGTATTTGATGTATATGTCGATTTTATAACACAGTTGATAAAAAATAACTTTTCTGCATAATTTAGTTCTTGTTATATTACATTATAGGTATTTTGATATTTCCTTTGATCTTGATGAGTGATATTGTCAGTATAAACAAAATAACTCTGATCCTGAAATTGTCGGTAAATGTGACATCTAACACATTATGACGTTAACGATAAGAACTTTAATGTAGGACTCGCTGCAATACTAGTGATAATGTCTGTCTCGACCTTTAAAGCTGACGTTATTCTATATCTAATAGACTAAATAGTAATAATAATTACCACAATTAATTTCATCAGATTTATCATCACAGTCCATATAACCATCACAGACATTAGCGGCAGGTATACACTCTTTGTATTGAATACATTCAAACCCATCTAAACATGTGTTAAATACAGCTGGTTTACTTGGTTGACTGTCAGAACCTACAATACAAACACAGACATTAGCGGCAGGTATACACTCTTTGTATTGAATACATTCAAACCCATCTAAACATGTGTTAAATACAGCTGGTTTACTTGGTTGACTGTCAGAATCTACAATACAAACACAGACATTAGCGGCAGGTATACAATCTTTGTATTGAATACATTCAAACCCATCTAAACATGTGTTAAATACAGCTGGTTTACTTGGTTGACTGTCAGAATCTACAATACAAACACAGACATTAGCGGCAGGTATACACTCTTTGTATTGAATACATTCAAACCCATCTAAACATGTGTTAAATACAGCTGGTTTACTTGGTTGACTGTCAGAACCTACAATACAAACACAGACATTAGCGGCAGGTATACACTCTTTGTATTGAATACATTCAAACCCATCTAAACATGTGTTAAATACAGCTGGTTTACTTGGTTGACTGTCAGAATCTACAATACAAACACAGACATTAGCGGCAGGTATACAATCTTTGTATTGAATACATTCAAACCCATCTAAACATGTGTTAAATACAGCTGGTTTACTTGGTTGACTGTCAGAATCTACAATGCAAACACACATTATATCATCAAGATCAGAATGGCTAGCAATGGACAATCACGATGCAAAATTCAAAGCGTAAAAAATGAAAGATACCACGAACAAATCACAAAAAAACGAACTCCAATTTCCACAGAAACACGTGCTACATCTACTCTGGTAGAAAAATGGAACGAACCCCTCCCTCTACATGAAACAAGAGTAAGGCTATGTATTCTGGAAGGGTTAACATTAATATATAACCGCCATACAACTAAGGGATACTATGTGTGCAGCTTACATAAGGAATAATATATGTACAATACTGTCAAACCTATTTGTACAATAACATACTTCTCTAGTGTATATACAGAATCATTATGTCGACTTATACTGCTTGTGAGGAAAAATTAGGTATGTATATTAATATAGCACTATATGGCATCAGATATAAATTTATCGGTCATTTGTTACAGTTTCCTTTGATCTTTACTACCCGATAAATTTAGTAACAACGTTCAGTTGACCATCGACACGTGATACTAGAAATTATCAGCTGTTGGTCATTTGTCATGCACGGTCTAACGTGACGTCACTAAACCTTTCATTAAAAAAACGGTCAAAACACAACAAAAAATCACAAAGCTGTGTTAAAATTGTGAAATTACCGATAAAAAAATTATTAGTATTAAAAAAAGGTCAAAACACAACAACAAAATCACAAAGCTGTGTTAAAATTGTGAAATTACAGATAAAAGGACAAGGATTATCAGACCTGATAATCATTGTCTTGCGAAAAATAATAATAATAATTAATATATAGCAAGAGTATAACCATACCTGTGTCCTTCTTTAAAGTCCATCTACTCCATAAATCTATATGAAAATTAAAAAATAATAATAATAATTTTAGAAACATTAAGTTCAAGATATTTGCCTATACCGATTTTCTTCAAACTTTATTCGATTATTAGGATATGTAAGGAGGACAGTATCTTTATTCGATTATTATGACATGTAAGGAGGACAGTATCGTCTTTATTCGATTATTAGGACATGTAAGGAGGACAGTATCGTCTTTATTCGATTATTAGGACATGTATGGAGGACAGTATCGTTTTTTTACGATTATTAGGACATGTAAGGAGGACAGTATCGTCTTTATTCGATTATTAGGACATGTAAGGAGGACAGTATCATTATTCGATTAGTAGGACATGTAAGGAGGACAGTATCATTATTCGATTATTAGGACATGTAAGGAGGACAGTATCATTATTCGATTATTAGGACATGTAAGGAGGACAGTATCTTTATTTGATTATTAGGACATGTAAGGAGGACAGTATCTTTATTCGATTATTAGGACATGTAAGGAGGACAGTATCATTATTCGATTATTAGGACATGTAAGGAGGACAGTATCATTATTCCATTATTAGGACATGTAAGGAGGACAGTATCGATTATTAGGACATGTAAGGAGGACAGTATCATTATTCGATTATTAGGACATGTAAGGAGGACAGTATCATTATTTGATTATTAGGACATGTAAGGAGGACAGTATCATTATTTGATTATTAGGACATGTAAGGATGACAGTATCATTATTTGATTATTAGGACATGTAAGGAGGACAGTATCATTATTTGATTATTAGGACATGTAAGGAGGACAGTATCGATTATTAGGACATGTAAGGAGGACAGTATCGTTATTCGATTATTAGGACATGTAAGGAGGACAGTATCGTTTTTCCACGATTTAACATTTACAATTCTAGAGTTATGGGACTTTTTCCAAAGACACATTGTTCGTTGTAATTGTGTAGCATGCTGACTCCAATAAACCATATCTAATTTTCTTCTTTTCTTCAAATCTTATCAGATTATTATGATTGGTGGTCTGAGGGTCTAAATACATTTTTCTGTGTTTCACTTCCGTTTTACCTGATAAGAACGTATCGCACTTTCTTATTCCTAACTATATGTTTTAGAAACGTGAAAAGCTTATGACGTCACAGTGGTTGACCTAGGCGTCTCTCCATTCATTTTCATCAATCGTTTTTTCATCTATCAACATACAAATATTGATTTCCAAATGGTGATTATCAAAACATTTTTAGATTACGCTTGTTTTTTAGTGGTGTTCGTGTTGCTCGAACGTACGTTTTCTGTGTATTGTTGTGGGAATGATTGCTTATCTTTTTTACCTATTTCTTGTCTGTCTATCGACTTACGGCTTCTGATTATCCCTTTGGTATCTTCAGACTTTTTGTGTTGTAAATATCGGAGTGACGAGTGATATTAGACTATATCTACACAGTAGATAGGTACTGACTATCATTGTTTACCGACATTCTGTAATTAGCTTCAAATAAACATAGCATGTCATGATAGATCATGATAACATTCATTGGCTAAGACAAATTCACTAAACAACTGTTTGTTAGTGGATTAAGATCTTCTTCATCTCTTTTGTTTCAGCACGTAAGTGATCATTTTAATGTTCCAGCACTAAGTCTTTATTTCATTGTTTCTATGTGAACATGTCTTGTAATGATGTCAGTATTATACTTTGTTTATTGATAGTAATAGGACTGATATACACGTATTTTATGATAAATGTGATGTTCGGCAATTTCTCCACCAAGCTATTTTCCAACCCCAACTTATGTCTAAGATTTACATTGTTTGTGTTGTCGTCTTGGTGATTTCATGTTGTTATGTTCGTTTTTGTTCATGTTCGTTTGTTGTTTGTGGAAGTACTAAACATGTATTGTGTGGTTGTGTTCTTATATTTATTTAAATACTGATCTGATTTAGAAATGTGTTGATTATTATTAGTGGGGTTCGTGTTACTCGATCTTTAGTTTTATGTGTATGTTTTGTAGTTTTTCGTTTTTTTTTGTAATTTTTCTTTTGGCCATTGTGTTGTCTGTTCTTCGATATACGGAATCTGATTATCCCCCTTTGGTATCTTTTGGCCATTGTGTTGTCTGTTCTTCGATATATGGAATCTGATTACCTCCCTTTTGTTTGGTATCATCAAACTCCTCTTACTTATTCTGTAGTATAGTAATGAGGATGTATTATGCTCAGATATATCTATCAGAAAAATAACTGATGAGGTGCATGTGAATTACCATTTAATAATGTTGCCAAATATTTCATCTTTTATCACCATGTACTATTATTTTGTCATATAACAAGGAAGAACATGTTATACGTGTTGTTAATCTATAAGACAACAGACGACCATCAACAGTACACTCGCTAAGACAACAGGCGACCATCAACAGTACACTCGCTAAGACAACAGACGAACATCAACAGTACACTCGCTAAGACAACAGACGACCATCAACAGTACACTCGCTAAGACAACAGACGACCATCAACAGTACACTCGCTAAGACAACAGACGACCATCAACAGTACACTCGCTAAGACAACAGACGACCATCAAC
>MJUT01016803.1:198858-221717 GCA_002080005.1 Gigantidas platifrons
GATTTCTATCATACTGACCTGACATAGAACAATATAGGTGTGGATTTCTATCATACTGACCTGACATAGAACAATATAGGTGTGGATTTCTATCATACTGACCTGACATAGAACAATATAGGTGTGGATTTTCATCAGAGTTGTCCCCACAGTGATCTACAGAATCACACATCAAACTTTTATCTATGCACCATAAATTACTACATAGATAATCTAAAGGTTTAGGACATCCGACTGAAAATATAATGAAAAACAAATAACAAATAATAATGTATAATTATAAAATGATCATATTACTGAATATTGTTTACACAGAACGTAAAATCATATTAAGTTCTATTGTTACAGTAAACAACCCAAATTTTAATTAAAATAGAGATTTGATCAATTTGTCTTGATTTCTTGTTTAAGTTTGTGTATTCCTAATTATAAAGCTATTACAAAAGTACATTTATATTGCTGTACTCCAGCAATATGGTAGTTTTCTTTCATAATGATTTATAAGATTATATCAATAATGGTGACAGCTGAAGCCGCCAATTGACACTACATGTAATATCACTACACTACATGTAATATCACTACACTACATGTAATATCACTACACTACATGTAATATCACTAAACTACATGTAATATCACTAAACTACATGTAATATCACTACACTACATGTAATATCACTACATTACATGTAATATCACTACACGACATGTAATATCACTACACTACATGTAATATCATTAAACTACATGTAATATAACTACACTACATGTAATATCACTAAACTACATGTCATATCACTAAACTACATGTAATATCACTACACTACATGTAATATCACTACACTACATGTAATATCACTAAACTACATGTAATATCACTACACTACATGTAATATCACTAAACTACATGCACTATATCGTGATTTCAGAGCTCTTTTCAATAAGAAAACTGACAACAGCAACCGCATTTAGGCTAAAGACGACCACAACACGTCGACAAACATTTAGCTAAAACAATTTGATACCTGAAATAACTTCTGCACCGTTTTACTAATGTAATAGTGTTGAATGTCAGAACCAGGAATAACTTCTGCACCGTTTTACTAATGTAATAGTGTTGAATGTCAGAACCAGGATTAACTTCTGCACCGTTTTACTAATGTAATAGTGTTGAATGTTAGAACCAGGATTAACTTCTGCACCGTTTTACTAATGTAATAGTGTTGAATGTTAGAACCAGGAGTAACTTCTGCACCGTTTTACTAATGTAATAGTGTTGAATGTCAGAACCAGGATTAACTTCTGCACCGTTTTACTAATGTAATAGTGTTGAATGTCAGAACCAGGAGAAACTTCTGCACCGTTTTACTAATGTAATAGTGTTGAATGTCAGAACCAGGATTAACTTCTGCACCGTTTTACTAATGTAATAGTGTTGAATGTTAGAACCAGGAATAACTTCTGCACCGTTTTACTAATGTAATAGTGTTGAATGTCAGAACCAGGATTACAATTGGCATATATCGTGGTCTTTCTGTACTCAATGTTAGGAATAGTGTTTTCCTTAATGATGATAACGCAGGTTTTATTTAATACCCATCACCATTATGCATGTCAATTTCTAAAGTGGGATTAATATAGGGGTTAGCGCTATGGTGCTTAACGCTATTTTCAACAATATTTCAGTTATATCATGGTGGTCAGTTTTCTTGGTGGAAGAAACCGGAGTACCCGGGGAAAATTTGACAAACTTAATGTTGTATCGAGTAAACCTCGCCTCTGTGGGATTCGAACTCATAACGTTGGTGGTGATAGGTACTGATTGCATAGATAGTTATAAATCCAACTACCATACGACCACGGCCACGACGGTCCCATGGAATTAATATAAGATCTATAACCTCTATGTACTTTATTTTCTATTACAGGATTCATACACAACCCGTAATATTTTTGTGTACCATTTTCTAACGCAAGATTTATATAAGACCCGTAAACCTTTATATACGTCATCTAATAACGCTGGAGTAATATAAGACCCGTAACAGTTTTGTACGTCATTTTCAAGCGCGTTATTTATATAACATACACAACGTTAATGCACGCCATACTTATCGTGGGATTTATATGAAACTCACCACTGTTATGTATGCCATTGTCAAAAGGGGGATTTATTTAAGACGCGTAACATATTTGTAAGCCATTTTTTAACACGGGATTAATTTATGACATGTAGTGTATGTTATTCTAAAATTAGATGTATATAACACCCGTAACGTTTAATCATGACAATATATGAAACGGGATTTACATAACATCCGTAACGTTTATATATATATATATATATATATATATATATATCTCTCATTTTCTAGAAGAGGATTTATATAATGCATATTTACCTTTATGCATGCTATTTTCTTTTTAAAAAAAAAGAGGGGGAATTTAAGTAGCATCCGTAACGTTTATATATGTCATTTACCAAAGCGGCATTCACATAACACCCGCAACATTAATGTATGCCTTTACTCACCTCCTTCTGTGGCATTATCTACCGCTGCATATATAAACTTGAGTTTATCATCTTGTTCTAAAGCTCCACGTAAACGTATATATACTGTATCTGAGGAAGTGAGCCATGTTCCGTGACTGATGTTTCTAGATGTAAATAAGACGACCAGACTACCCAGTGATGTTCCTCCATTTCTTATTTCCAAACTATTGTTCCCATATCGTATCCAGCCTACGGAAATAACAAGTTTATTTATTGCTTAAAATATATATAGTATCAAAAATATCACGAATAGAAGCTGCATTTGATAGAAATATTTCCGTTACATTTATGTTGCTACAGGTTTGGAAATATTTTAAACGACATAATGGTGAGGAAGACTCTACAAAACTGTACCAGTCCTTTGCTATTGAAGACACCATAAAACTTTGCATGTTCTTAATTCTGAAGTCTCCATAAAACTACAACAGTCCTTAGTTTTTGAAGACTCCATAAACCTATGCAAGGCCTTAGTTTTTGAAGACTCCATAAACCTATGCAAGGCCTTAGTTTTGGTGACTCAATAAAATTATGCAAGTCACTAGTTAAAGATACAGTTCATAAGAATTAAAATTGGCTCCTAGGCGGACAACTCGAGTTCCCGTTCAGGATGTGATGTGTCTGATCATGCATTCAAAATCAGTTATTACGTTGCATTATCTCAAGGGTTGTTTACTGTTTTAATTCGGTAATGGAACATTACAGATTAATGATGTCAGCTATGCGAATATATACCTCTTATGACCGCCTATTGCCCTCAAGAATATTTCGATAAAAGATATAGACTCTACCGTAATTGTCATTCACAAGTACGTGAGTTATTATGTGAATGCTTTATGTTTATCAAGAAAATAATAATAAGAGATTATTACATAACATTTTCCATATCGGCCCGAGACTCCCATATCAAGCCCAACAGCGACGCTGGGGGGGCTGATATGGATCGAGGGCTGATACCAGGGACGATATGGAAAATTTCATGTCATAATCTATTTATCACATGTTTTACATTGACTTTTTTTCAAGCCTTGACTTTATGTTGCACAAAGGATCTTTGAACTGACAAATTGCGAAAATAAATCCTTAAAGAGAGTTGCCTTTGTTCAACTTGCAAATATATTCGTTTCGAGTTTTGTACAATGACGTCAGAAAGTGTTTGTAAAATCTACACAAGACGTTGACATTTGAATGGAAATTCCTATTCAATACGACATATACACTTGAGCTAATTATTCCGTTTCAAGTTATTTAACTTTATTCCAATATTTTGAAACGTGTTATTTTGATTGAAATACGATTTAATGCACCATCTTCCCTTGTACTTTGACAATACGGATATTTGAGGGCAAATAGTCCTTAGGGCAAATAACCAATACTGACTTCTAGCTATTATTGGACATGCAAAAACGAACATATTGCAACAAAATATGTGATAATGTATTCTATATATACCTTCTCCCATGACAATATCTACTAAGCGTAATAATATGCCATCAGTTGTCCGCCCTTGTGGTTTTCTTATTATCCATATACAATCATATATCCCTGGAAACGATGTAACCACGTGGCTTAGTTCTAATTTACCTCCGTGTTTCCTGTCAAGTTTTAAGCTGCAATCTATTGAGAATCTATATATATATATATATTTCTACTGGAATACCAAATAACAAAATAAAATACATATAAATACAATTACATTATATGTTCATTTCATTCAGAAAGTCTCATCTGTTTGGTCAAATGGTAGACACGTGACTTCGGAATTGAAACTTCACCAATCAATAAAGCTCACAACCATTAAACAACACGCACTTCCGAAAATTATTTTCGAACGTCATGAAAACTAATAATTACGCACAATAAGAACAGTTGAAAATGTGGAATATTAAAATAAATAATAATAATTGTGCTATATAATGTTAAAATGTAAAAAGTAAGTCAGTATTGAATGCAATTTATGTAGTTCTATAGGGATGTAAAAACGTTGACATAAATACATTTTTTATTTGAAGCTTCTCTTCATACATGATATACTTCGGTCAACGCTTTCACCATACAATATACATTTTTGTAGCTGCAAAATATTACATTAAATTGCTAAATAATTTCAGTATTTGTATACAGAATGACGTATTCACTACAAAGTAGGTTATTTTGTTTGACATCCAACAGTCCATCTGTGAAGCATGTAATTAGTTCTGTTCATTTACATGTAGTTGCTCGTTCAACCCCCGGTCATAATACATAACATATACTTACTATTATTAGGTTTATCTCCCCAAAACTTTTCTGCAAAAAAAAGGAACCATTTTCAAATGACGTTTATATATAAGCAATGAGATGATAATTGTGTGTAAAAATTGTTTGTGGAAATCGTAATTTTCTAACTTTTCGTTGTTTATTACGAGTTTTGTTGATACTGTTGTGTTAACTAACACTGTTTAAGCAACTCCCAGTATTCAGTGTATCGGCATGGTTTATTAAATATATTTATTATTGAAATTTACAGTTCCTAAATAATGTAATTGTTATCCTCCTCCCTCAGACATAGTTGACCGTAGCCAGGTTCTCCTCCCTCAGACATAGTTGACCGTAGCCAGGTTCTCCTCCCTCAGACATAGTTGACCGTAGCCGATATTGGCTATCATGTTTAAACCTTTTGGTTTTATTGCTCTCGAATAGTTTTAGATTATTTTGGCTTCAAGTCTTTCAGTTTTGTGAGTACCTGATGAAGGTTATTCCAGAAACGCGTTGTGCGTACTAGATTTGATATGTACATTTTTACTTCATAAGCATGCTGTAAAATTTATAGGAAATCATCAACACGGTCTTTTTCAGATACCAGTATACTCAGTGGATGGTATTTTTCAAAAAGATTATTGAAGGGCATTGTACGTTGTTAAGATACATCATCACGAAAACTTTTTTTGAAAAATGGATATTCGACAATATCGATTTCATAATTAATGGTTACACTTTATGTTGATTGGGATTAACTATTTAAAAATGTGTGGTAACAATACGTCTTGTAGATTTTGAACTATCTAAATATAGAGAATCTATAAACAGAAACTAATATTTCATGGCATCCGATAGATAATTAATATATAGTGTCATCCTGTGTCAGGTTACATCTGTTTCAATCTAATGGAAGAGAGAAAAAGCATTTTGAAGGTCAATAATTTTGTTTGTGTATTTCGTAGGTGGATATTAATATCAAATGGTCTTGTTTTCTGTAGTTCAAAAATTCAATTAAATCTTTCAGTTATTCATATCTGTCTATTTTTATAGTAAGATATTATTCTTCCTGATCAGAAAAAAATGAGTTTTCATCTTTCAATATAATTACCAGAAACAAAAAAATATGAAGCCTTGAATCCTACTGGTTGACAACATCGATGATTGTTTTTACCCGTAACAAACACAATTATTATTGTACTGGACTGAGATACGATAATTGGTCGTCTGCTCCGTCTGAAAACGCCTGCTGGTTTGGGCGCGTACAATCCGTCGTATATCTATAATGTAAATTCAGCATGTAAACTACAAGTATAAATCTGATTATTATCTTCCAGAACAAAACACTGACATTTTACAAACATCAATATGCCAAAACCAACAATAAGAAGATATGTGGAGACTTTGTTTGAAATCCTCCTTCAGTACGACTGAACACAGGTCTATATAAATGTTAGTTTGTCTATGATAATATTATTTATATAACTTGTAGGTATATATATATTCCTTTAGATTTTGTCTTAGTGGTTAATCGTTTTATCTCTTGAACAAATATGCAAACCTAAGATGACATATCAGAACAGTTGCTGCAATATTGTGCGTACATTTTTATATTCAGCTGCAATTTTTTTCCCTTTAGTATCACATAATGCAGATGCAGTATTGTGAAATTTTAAATACTTTGATAAATAATACATGCTTTAATTTTGATAAATTATGTTTCCGACTTCAAATTAATTTGTTTTATTTGATTTTCGTTATTACAATTAAACAGTATTGGCGTATACCTTTTATTTCAGAAATATTTCATTAATATCTATCAAATCACGATGTCTCACTATGAGAGTTAGTGTTATACTTTTTTATATTATTATCATTTTATTTCCTTCTGATTTTATTGATTGCATTTAATCGAAATTTGATTCTGCAATCTGTACCACTACCTCCTATATAAACATCTGCTGTGTACGTCTATTAGAAGTATAAAATCTCCTGGTAAACACTGCGTCTTATGCAGAATGAACGCTGGTCGAACGTGGGACGCTCCGTAGACGTCTGATAAGAAATTCAACCAAACTGTCCAATGTTTCTGCCTTTTTGTGTTAAAATCTAACATAGTTTAGCATACATGTGCATTGCAGTATAAACACAATATACATACAATGTTGGGAAATTATTTGTACTCACTTCGAAACAGGACAGCAGCTCGTTTACAGTGCTTATTCGTATATGAATTGACGCAGATGAAGATAATGTAACAATATAAAGGGTCTGGTGATGGATTGTACTGGTTCATTTACCTGGATTTCACTGTCTTTGGCTATCTCCCAATCATCAAATACCAGCCTGATATGTCCATAGGGATCCAGATTCTGTAAGGTGTATGTGAACGTTTCACCATTGAGTGCATAACCATGTGGAAAGTTTGGTGATGTGATATAACCACTGGGTTCTTTGGTAGGAAATGGTGATGTAACCATTCCTTGTTTTGTTTCCAATTTCTCTGGAGAAAATAAGCTATTAGTCGTAATAAGCAGAGCGATATAGACGGACAGAGATTGTAAAAAGGGCATGTTTTACAATTCATTGAACTGCAAGAGAACATATTAGTTCTTTTAATGTAGACATTCCTAATGCAAAAAAAAAATAAAAAGGTATATATTCTCCAGGTGCGCTCAAATAATTTGAACACGAATATATGCATCCTTATAAAATTATTTAGCTGGTATTGCCATATATACACGTACTGAATTGAAATATCTAATATATCCGAAGAATTAATACGGTTGAGTTTAGTGGGGAAGCAACAAATACCCATTTTATTGTCTTTGGCATGACCCTATTGGCGCTGGAACCCAAGATCATAGTGACGGGTGCTCTCAACATTCTACAACCGATGTGGTTCAGAGAGAAATGAAGTGCTCATCCCGTTTAGGCCCTTTTGTTTACTTGCTCCCAAAAAGATTTAGATTATTGTTCTTTCCAGCCTTTTGACTTTGAGTGTACCTGATGAAGGTTTATCCATATAGGCGTCGTGTGCACTAAATTAGATATCTACGTTTGCACTGTTGTTGTTGTTTTTGTTTTTTTTCTTATTCTAAGATGGTCGGGTTTTTTGGTTTTTATTGTTTCTTGTTTTTATTTTTTTTATTTTTTTATATCAGGATCGTTCCTTTATTCGAATATCTCTCGGGACTTCACGTTCGTCGTCTATAAATATTACTTACCCATAATTTCATATCTAACTCGAAATAGTTTTCCAAAAACGCTTGCTTTACTGGACATACAATGTCTGATCTGTACATTTGATGACAATGAAACATACACTTGACCTTCGTCTGTAGAGAAATAGTTCTTCCGGGTTACACTGATGTATGGTGGATCTACTTCGTGGATTTGTATATGATCACAGCTAAAATATATATAACAGGGTTACATTATTATAAGTTTGTATGCATATACCTTTTAAATAGTACATCATTACACTGTTGGATTAGTATATTATTCTAGAAATCTACGTAAGGATGTACCTAGTGGATTTGTAGATAATTAGACTTTACTAAGTACAATAGATTTAATTGATGTAATCGCAGATGTAACAGATAGAAATGCTTATATCAGTTGATAATTGGTCTTCCAAATAAATGGTCTGTCTTTTCCTCTGGTCATTGTATTTTATGTGCTTCAAATTATGGCTCTTAAGCGAGACATTATAATACATAGACTGTATTTATTTTGAATGTAGTAAGCAATATGTCCCGTTATTTAGCCAGTTATGTTATCTATGAGGATTGTTATTTTCTCACATGTAGCAAACACTTTCATGATGGCGTCATTTCACTAACATTGGAGTTCGGATCCATGAAACCTGCTAAGCCTCGCCACCTTTTATTAAAGTGTCTGTGCCAAGCCAGAAATGTGAGGGTTCGTGTATATACGTGTTAGGAGGGTGGATTCTATGTTACTACACATTTCCTATTTGATTTTAGAATTGTTCTGACGGAAATTACATACTCAAGAAGAAACCTTGTTGATGGTTATGATAAAATATTAGTGTGATCATTGTAAAATTAGTCTTACCTAGCTAGACAAACGTGTCTGTGTTTGGAATGTGAGTTGAGACATCCAGGAAATGTGATATTTTCTATAGTTATTTTGATATAACATGTACTACAGGACTTTATGATAACACTACATGACTGTCCATTGGTTGATGTATAGTTGTCGGGGAATGATGCAGATGTGATATAACCAATATCACCCTTCTCCATGTGGGACTTTATATTTTGTTGATTCTCTACACACTCTGTGTCTCCTGTAAATGCAAAGAAAAAAATATATGCTACTTGATAACTTTGTAACAGATTTTAACTTTAGAGTAAAATGAAAAACAAAACACAACTCAATGTCGGAACGGTCTCAAAATCCAACCGGAAAATCGTGGAGGAGGCAAACTTGATATCATTAATGCATATATACAAACCACATACTTTCTTGGCTTAGTACCGCACTTCAGTAAATGGTGGACGTACTTAGTTCATTTTATGAGTCCAATCCTCAACCCTTCTCTCTTTTTTTTTAAATACATACAGTTTATTGTACAAACTTCCTGATTTACAATAACGAAACCTCTGCTCTTAGTGTTTCTAAATGTGGGAAACATGTCAACGATATCCATAACACATATAACCGGGCGGACAGTGCTGCTATAAAGAACGCTCTAAACTTGAACATTATATATACGGTCTTGTAATATATTTATTATCCGTGACACATGTGTATTACTGTTCTATTAAAGAGAACGGATCGCCTTAATCATCATTTATATACATGTATTAGATAATACATGTACAAAAACACTTCGTAAGACAGAATATGGAAACAATAATCACCTCTGAACCAAAATCTAATTACCAATACATTCTTTCGTCATTTATAAGCAGGTGACTGAATACTTTTAAAAAAAAGTGTTTAAATCTTCCGAAAAGCAGTCAAGATGATTCTTTTACATTTCAATGTTAATTTATGGTTTACTAATTGTGTAGTTGGTATGAAATTGTCTAATTGTATGAGTTCTTTAAAAGATATTTTAAAATTGTCAATCGTCTAATTATTCACTTTTGAATAAAATTGTAGAATTGTCTAATTTGCAAAGGTTGTTCAAAATAAGGAAATCCTGATTTTTTATTATACAGGATGTTGAAAATTGGGGATTCGGTATGTGTTGTTTTATTTTATGAAATCACCTTGCTGTACAAGTGGTTTATAATTGTGGATTTGTATTATTGTACGATTGGTGTAAACTTGTGGAATATCATGTGTTGTTATATTGTAGAATGATACAATTGTGACCTGATTTGGTTTCATGTTTACACGTTTTTCAATATCTGGAACCTTTAAAACATTCATCATCTACCACAGAAATATACCTCCGGTTTTTAGTAGGGTTCGTGTTACTCGATCTTTAGTTTTATGTGTACGTTTTGTAGATCGCTGTTAGCACTTTTGTACTTTTTCTTTTTGGGCAGGGGCCCGGGTGGCTCAATGAGTTAGGTCGTTGGATCTAACAACTCATACAAGCCTATCACCAATACGGCGTGGGTTCGCGCCCTGCTTTGTAAATCACAAAAAGGTGCACTCGACTCGAAGTCGCAAATGATAAAGTTTACCAGTTGCTTGCCCATGGTCGGTGGTTCTCTCCGAGTACTCCGGCTTCCTCCACCACTAAAACTGGTCGCCATGATATAGCTGAAATATTGTTGAAAGTGGCGTTAAAACACCAAAAATAAAACCAATCAATCTTTTTGGCTATTGTGTTGTCTGTTCTTCTTCGATATACGGATTATGATTATCCCTTTGGTATCTTCAAACTCTTCTTATATTAAGATGACATCTATAAATAGAGTTGATTGATATTGCAGCAATTAAGATTATATTCGTATATGATTACAATTTTTTTATAAAATTATCTACAAAATGATTGGAAATTAACTAATTATTTGGTATCAATTATCATAATAGAACATGACACCACGCTATTTCTAACTCCATCTTCAAACAGTTTGTGTCAGTCTCTATATGTTATTTGTTTTATTTACATGTCCTCATTTAGATGAGAAAGATAGTGCAGTAAATAAGATGGCAGGTATATGATAAATGCAGCTGGAATTAACCTCTAGCTAATTATTAATTATTCGCCAACGTTAAACCACTGTAAACATATAAAACATTGATTAGTTATGTCGATCATTCGTCAAGATAAAATGTCAAAACATTGTATATATTCACATAACTTTTTTTTTTATGTTGGAACTCCTATTGTGTTTGAAACATGCTTAGATGTAAAGATACTTAAAATTTGTAAACGGTAATAAATATAGAATAACGGCAGCTATGAAGGTCGAGACAGACATTATCGCCAGTCCTGGACTCGCCGTGATGCTAGCGATAATATATGACGTTATTGTTTTTATCGCCAAATTGGACATTTTCCCTTTGATGTGTTTCCGCTGAAAAAGTCTGGAACACTGAACTGACCTTGATCCACAAAAATATTAGGCTAGTTAGTAACTCGCATATCAGTCAGTCTAACGTAAAACACGTTATGGCATCATCGATAAAAATAACAATAACATCAGTTTTGAAGGTATCGACGGACATTATCACTAGTATTACTGTTCGTCCTATTGGACTCGATCCGATACTGGCGATAATGTCCGTCTCGACCTTCAAAACTGCCGTTATTCTATATTTATCGGTGACATCATAATGTATATGACATCACACTACATTGACCGATAATTTACAGTGTCATGGTCAGTCTGTTGATAATGACAATATCACCCAGCAGGATCGACTACCCTTAATACATTAATTGCAAAAATATATTTACATTTTCACTGTCAAATACTCTCTAGCTTTACCTTTAGCGAGACAGCAAGTACATTTTAATAATACATTCACAATGTCCAATTCTCCATAGTAATTACTTTCAGTAAACAAGCAATAATTGGTGATACATAAATACTATCGATTTCCCCCCGATTTTCCTATAGGATTTTGGAACAGTTCTGTTGGTGTGATGTTTTTTCTTCTTCATATTATCATTTTTTTCTTCATTTTATCACATACATTTCCGGTGTCAGATACTCCTTAACAGCAAACACCATTGTTAAGATAACTACATACAAGAAATAGTTTACAATATATTTTATTTGTTGTAGTCAGTTTTCGTTATGCTTGTATGTTAACCAATCAAAACAGATGGTTCCTTTGCTTTTTTCCTGAGATCAAAGGGATACCAATAATTCTAAGGGATTATATAGTAAAATAATACTTCATAGAAAATATATAAACTAATGGTATATAAATTACCAAATTACTGTTCACTTAATAAAAACGTAGATGTATAGATTATCTTTCAGTTGCCCGTGGGTTACGATATTTCTCCACTCAAGAGAGTTAAATTAAAAATTTTAACCACAAGCCGTCAGGCGAGTGGTTGAAATTTTTAATTTAACTCTCGAAATTGGAGAAATATCGTAACCCACATGGGCAACTGAAGGAGAATTTGTTTCTCCCATTATTTAACACGAACTTTATTTCAAAAGCCGCCAAACGAGTCAAACGAGTCAAATGCGGGGAAAGGCACGAGAAATTTTAATCCTCTAGAGGAGTACAGATTTTTCCACCACTGGTTCAGCAGGGTTAAAATGACGTCATAATGGGAGAAATCAGATTTACTGCATACGACGTGTTTGTGTTATAGTCTTCACCATGTACACTTATAGTCAAAATATTGGAAAGCTAAATAATTTAAAAGTCTTTGGAAGCAAGAAAATTAAAGAGTCTTAAGACGATAGCCAAAATCAGCTAAGGTTACCGATGCCTTGGGTGGATAATCTTAGTTTTATATATTTGGTTACTGTTAATTCCAATAATAAACATATATATATAATAACCCACGTCAGTGCCGAACTTATCAATTTTCTGAAAAAGACGTTTTAGTATGTTCATTTCATGCTGGCTGCTATCGTTCTGATGTTTGTTGTACATTTAATCTACATCATGTTATCTTAACTAGGCGACTGATTTAAAGGAATGTTAGTTCTAGAACTATATCTTATTGTTTATTTCTGCTTATTGAAATCTGTCCGACATTTATTTGTTTAGTAGAGCAGTATAAACGCCCCAGATTATAACAGGCTTACAATTCTATCTGTAAATCACCAATCCGTACAAACATAAACACAGCATAATGACATTTTCAGATTTAACAACACCAAAGTCTTTAAATTTCAAACATATGTTACTAAGCTATTTTCTGTGTTTACCGTTAGGCATCATGCGTCAATGTATGTAAATAAGGTCATTAAAATGAATGCTGTTTTTAAATGTAGTATATAGCACGTTTTATAATAATAAAACATTCTCGGCATTTTTAAATTACAAAACTATTTGGAATTTCCCCTTTCAAAAGAACACAGATCTTTCCTTACAAAAATAAGAATAAGTGCACATAGTCTTAATATAGAAACAGGTCGTTACAATAACACTCCTCGCGAGCAACGTCTTTGCAAATTTTGTCCCTCATCGGTTGAAGATGAAAAACATTTTATATTACATTGCCCTAAATACCAGAATATCAGAAATAGGTACAATACATTGTTCCAAAGTACTAGAACTGACGATGATCTTATCAGAGAGATTATTGACCCTAAGGATCTATTCAAAACAAAACAAATTTGCAAATTTTTAAAAGAAGCAAACAATATACGTAACACATAGTTCACAGGAATTCGGCGTTTGGGTTCGGTGGGGTACCACTATCGATGGGAAGAACGATAATTAATTTCAATCGGACTATTAGAGTTAAGGCCATAACGTTCAATATTTGTGAGCACATAATCAATGCCCTCCAAGACAAGTTCTGCTAAAAAAAAAGGGATTAAAATAACCATTAGGATAAAACATTAATTTCTTCTTCTTCTTCTTCTTCTTCTTCTTCCGTATACAGAGTGTACTCATCATTGAGCGTTATTCTCCAGCATATGCTCTATTAAGAACGAAATTGTTGTATTTTCAACATTGTGCTCTATGCTTAAGAAGAACGAAATTGTTGTGTTTTTTTAGAACAGGCAATTTCGTTCTTCTTAAGCATAGAGCACAATGTTGAAAATACAACAATTTCGTTCTTAATAGAGCATATGCTGGAGAATAACGCTCAATGATGAGTACACTCTGTATACGGAAGAAGAAGAAGAAGAAATTAATGTTTTATCCTAATGGTTATTTTAATCCCTTTTTTTTTAGCAGAACTTGTCTTGGAGGGCATTGATTATGTGCTCACAAATATTNATCAGATCCCTGTGAATAATTTAATATACTTCATATCATTATTATATGCATATCTTTTATTTATCCAGGGATTTATATAGTACTATATAAATCCTTGACTTATTCATATTTGTGTAATGTATTATAATTATATTGTATTGTCTTGATGCACGCCAATGTATGGTTTTCTATCAATAAACTATTTGAATTTGAATAATAAATTATTGTACAGTGTATTAATGTCAGATTTTACTACAATATTCTAAGTGAAGGACAGAAATAAAATATACTGATATATCCTGCACTGGCTCTATTTGAGCAGTCAAATTGTATTTACTAGATAAATATTTGTTATATACGGTCACTGACCTAGATGTAGATTTTCTGATACCAGATTCATGTTGGGTGACGGTAAAAACGGCAACAGCATAAGCGGACGTCACAGAGTACAACATTGAAAACGATAAGAACAACGCTTGTTTCTGCTACTTTCGCAGTTGGTTTTGTGCTTTTTGATATTGCAGGAGAAGCACAATATGCATACATTGTCGTTAAATAAGACATTTCGCTGTGAAATAGAGCAGAAATCTGCTTCTAAAGCTCGTACAAATACATTTTATATATTCCCACACTGAACGTATATTGTCTATGTAGGGATACAATAAAGATCCTTGAAAGTCTATGTATCAAGTCAATTAATATGTTCTGATGTAGATTCCTCAGATATTATCTCTACATTGTAGTTTTATAGGCAGTATGATTGTTATCACCTAGTCTGAGTTATCCACTATGTTTGTATGGACAGTTGAATGACTTGTTAATGATGTTTTTTTTTCAGTGGTAACATGTAGATGCGAGCATTCTTGTTTTATGACTATACAATAAAGAATATTACAATAGTCACTACTTTTAATCTAATATTATTACACTGTATATTTTATTTAAAATCAACTAATACTTCACATTTATATATATTAGATTTAAGAAGTTATTGTAAAGGGTTGTGTCTCACATGCAAAGATTATATTAGTTATGATTGGCTTTAGGCTTCACAAATTGAATAAAATTACAGATGAAATTTCATGAATTTGTTTTAACAATGGAATCGGTCCATGTGTTCCCTGTTCTAAAAAAAACACAACAATTTCGTTCTTCTTAAGCATAGAGCACAATGTTGAAAATACAACAATTTCGTTCTTAATAGAGCATATGCTGGAGAATAACGCTCAATGATGAGTACACTCTGTATACGGAAGAAGAAGAAGAAGAAGAAGAAGAAGAAGAAATTAATGTTTTATCCTAATGGTTATTTTAATCCCTTTTTTTAGCAGAACTTGTCTTGGAGGGCATTGATTATGTGCTCACAAATATTGAACGTTATGGCCTTAACTCTAATAGTTCGATTGAAATTAATTATTTGATATGCTATGCTCCATGGGTATTTCTGTAGGTGGAAATCAGAAGATAATCAATATTGTTTTACTCGGGAATAATATAACATACATTGTTTGATCACTCTCTGAGTTTTAGACAAATAAAACAAGTATCTGCTCATTATGATTATGAAAAGAAAGCTTAACTAGTGATGGTGAATAATTCCACCAATATCAACAAAACGAACAACTACCTCTCACCTCAAATCATTGCACGTAAAAAGACCATGACACATGGCGTTGGACATCCAGGTTCTGACTTGATAGTCACAATAATATGTCGGGCTTAAACCGGTTAAAGGGGATCTCCCTCATTTACCTCTGATATTTGGATTTCCGACGGCAATATATGATATGGATGTTTATCGAAGCTTTCAATACTATTTTAGGCCTATCATGGCGATCAGCTTTATTAGTGGAGGATATTGAAGTAATAAGAGAACATTTATGGTCCTCTGTAAGTTGTACTGCCACATTTGATCACACTTCCTGACGATCAAAAAAATAATACAAATATATCATATTCTTATAGGTAAAGCCAAGTTTAATTTTGCTATTCTCGCCATTGAATATATGCTTATCAATAGCATATTATCTCACCTCTGTCTTTTCCTGTTTGTAGACTGGAAATTGTCACCAACAACATAGAAACAATCTGCAAAACAGTCAGACCTGTAAAAAATACATACGTGAAGTCATTAACAATGTAAAAATAATCTGTAAATCAGTCAAACCTGTAAAAACACATTATACATGTGATGTACCCAAACACATACAGACAACCTGTACAGACCTTTAAAATAGATACCGGTATATACAGCGCATTAGTTTATGCTCTTTTGTGCTAATTAATATATGCTCTTTCATGCAGAGAAATTCAGATATGTTATGCTCGTGAATTCTTGTCATATAATCACAAGTTAGTTATTATACAAGCTTTGCATTAATTTTACTATTGTTACTTTGAGAATACACTTTTGCTTTATCATGTACATTTAACATAGAAAATAACCTGCCTACTACATTATACCCCTCACTTGATTACTGCAGTGTTTTCTATTTTATCAGAACTATTTTTTCCATCTGGTGAAAACAATGTCATAGACACTCTTTGATTGTAATGGCGAACATGAGAATTAAATGACATATGTTTATCTACAATAGCTTTTCCGCTATTTATCATTTGTTGTAAAAGATAAGAACCAATAAAATGATATACGATATATCACTAGGAATGTTAACAGCTTATCAGAAAATTAGATTCCAGTTTAAATCGGCGATTGCTATTCAAGCAGCACACTGACATGGATCATTAATTTACTGTATTAGATCTCTACAACATAATTGTATGATTAACTAAAGAATTATGTAAGTTAAGAGACATTACATACACAATTAGACTTTAGTATCATTTACACATTGCTGCCGCTATATATCTAGATATTGTGTACTTTAGCCGGAATTATTACGTGTTTAAAACCCATTGTACTTCTTGTCGTATAATAACATTTTGAAAAATTCATGTAAAATGGCAGGTTGAAAGACAGCGTCATCTATATAAAGTCTTAATGTTTTATTTAATGTAATATATTCTCCTCTTGTGATTTCTTATTTGTTTGATCTTATATTGTTGCATTGTGATATTTAGGCTAATAATGGCATCATATCAAGACGTCTGTGTGTATTCGTGTTACGAGGTAAAATATCCAAAACAAATCAAGACGTCTATATGTATTCGTGTTACGAAGTAAAATATCTAACACAGGTCAATATAGGCCTATTTGAAATGTGTGGACATATCTGAAATGTATATAGCATGGCCCAGAAGGTGTACGGGGCTCTGCATACTATGTTCAATATCTGGTCAGCCAATGATTTATATAGTAGGTTTAAAATGTTGAAGCGATAAGATAAGATAAGAAAAATTTATTTTGATTCGGCATAAAATCAAACATACAACACAAGCTCTGAAGAGCTTTTGACCGAATAAATGAAAATTTCCACCCGATTAATCAAGGCACGCGCATCGTCAACGAATTGCACTATGAGTAATCTCGCCACGCAACATACTTACATACAATCTATGTTAAATCTCCCGAGATTCATATCCTTCCTACTATATAAATCCTTGGGTCAGCAAACGTTTTAAATTTGTTCCCAGTATCGTGGGGTTCGTGTTGTTCAATGTTTAGTTTTCTGTGTAATGTTTTGTCGATCAGTGTTTGTCTTTCTGTCCTATTTCTTTTTTGACATTTTATTGTTTATCGTTCATCGAAATACAGCTACTAATTTAACCCTCCCCCATTATTTTTTTTTTGGGGGGGGGGGGGTCTTTAAACGTATCTTTAATTACATTTTGCTTAATTTCTAATACAGCAATATTGTGCAATGACCACTTACACAGTCTACAATGTTATACGTTAATATCGAAGTCAGAACACCGAATATCTAAGTCAGGGATAAGACAGCTGATGGTCAGTATACAAAGTAAACAACATAAAACAAACTAAAACAAACGATCAAAGGGTCAAAAACTCGGACAACACTAACTCCGGAGCGTTGTCTGTTATCCGATTCGACACACAAAGCATGTTGCAGCCATATTCCCCTCTTTATGACACAAAAGGTGTCATCTTTCGTATAATAGAAAATACAACAGTATTCATCATCCTTACTCCCTTTGAATGCTATGTTGGATTTGCATATTTGAAGAACACGACATCAGATACGAGTGTTGTGTACTTTACATTTTTTACACATTTGTACTCTGTATTATATATTAGTAGCATTCTTATTACATGTTATATTCGTGTTTTTTAAGATAGAATACAGTACGTTTATCGTCTGACTTTTATGTACATCTATCATATGATTATTTTATACTCCGTACTTTTGACATCTGACTTATTGGGCTCGCGTCCATTCTGTTGATTTATGAATATAAAATTTTTTTTCAAGATAAAACTACCTTAGAATATACAAAATGAACTTACAACTTATAATATACAAACAGTCTAAATACAAACAAACGGTATGAATAACAAATACAAACAATCGTAACTGCCACTGAAGAAGCCAATGTAACAATTCACACTGTTGTTGTTGATTATTGTTAATCAAGTGTTATTTCTGTTGCGTGTTCTGTTAATTTCTCTTATTTCGTGTACATGCCATTTTATCGTCCTGTCATACTGGTTTTTGTATTTTGTCATATAACCCTTATACTTATATACCTCTGCTATATAATGTCTGTATACTTTTATTATGCTACATTTTATACGCTTGTAATACGACATTTTGTGATATTGTAATATAACGCTTTATAATTTTAAACTCATTTTATATAATTTTTGTGAGGGACCGCGGTGGTCCTGATCGTATTGTAGTTGGATTAACAACTACTTGTGCAATCAGTGTCTATCACCCCTAAAGTTGTGAGTTCGAATCCCACTCATGGTGAGGTGTACTCGATACAACAGTATGTAATAAAGTTTGTCAATGACTTGCCTCAGTTCGGTGGTTTTCTCCGGGTAGTCCAGTTTCCTCCACCAATAAAACTGACCTATGTACCTCTTTGGACTTGTTATGTAACATTTTAAACTTTTATACTTGTGTTATACGATCAAATTATTGTCATATATGTGTTGTATTCATGAGTGTTATACAAATGTTATACTCATGTTTTTGCACTTTTTGTGTACTTTTGTCACTTTACATTTTATACTTATATACTTCTGTTATGTATGACTTTTTGTACCTTTGTGTACTTGTCATGTAACGTTTAATGCCTTTTGTTCTCCTGTCATACCATCACATGCTTGCCATTCATTTGTTGCATGTGATTGTTACCATTCATAATATGTAATAGAGCACTGCACTTTTATCGTATGACTTTTTGTACATCTATCATATGATTATTTTATACTCTATACTCCTGACATCTGACTTATTGGGCTCTCGTCCATTTAGTTGATTTATGAATAACATTTTTTCCCAAGATAAGACTACCTTGGAATATACAAAACGATATAACAACTTATGACATACACACAGTTTCTTGTGATTGCCCCTTAGGTATCTTCAAACTTTTCTTATTTACAAACAAACGATAGCAACAACAAATGTAAACAATCAAAAATGCCACTGAAGAAAAAAAATGTAAAAATTATCATATGACAGGAAATAAAGAAATATTTAATGTAAATAAGATAATTGTATCAATCAGAGAATGGAAATTTATGGATGAATAAATCTTAGGGGCAATCAACAACCCCACAGCTGATAGTACCTGAAACGGACAATACTGAAAAAACTACAAAGCGTAACGACATTCTATGATATCAAAATGTTAATCAAGAATAAAAGCCAAAGACATTTTACAATATCAAAGGGGAGACCAACAACCAAGCTCAACGATATTCTTCTCTTGTCAAAGAAATAAACAAGAGGAAACTAATTCTATAACGTAACTCAACAATGTTAAAGCAGTGACAAAGAACAAAATCAAATACATTCTGCATTGCCAAATGGGAGAACAACAACAAAAGCCAACAATTTTCTACTATTATCAAATGTGTTGAATATGTAGTTACATGGTAGATATCTAATTTAGTGCGCTTCTGCATAAGCTTCACCAGTTAGACTCAAAGTATAAGGATCGCAAGAAAACCAAAGGGCCTAAACATGATAGTCAAAATCGACCAAGGTCACCTATGATTGAAGGATAACCTTCTTAATTAAGAACAGTAATTTTCACAATAAATATATCTATTAAGCCATGTCAGTGCCGAAACACTGATTAAAAGGCAAATGATATACTAAATAGTTGACCAGCAGAAGTATCGACCCAGTGATAGGTGTGATATTTAGTGCGTACGACGCGCTTCTGGAATAATCTCCATTAAGTTGTGCAAAAGGATGTTCAAATGATGTTTCATGGTGGTCAGTTTCATTGTTTATAAAACAAGAGAGCACAGGAAAAACCCGCTGGATACCACCCCAAGTCACTGTTAAACTTTATCATTTACGATTGCGACGAGTAAATCTCGACACTGCCAATCAGTATTATCAATGGAATAGGAAAATGGAAAATGTAAATCTATTCTAGTAAAAAGGAGTTCCGAAGAATAAAAAATCAAAGATGCTATGCAACATAAAAGGGATTACAATGAACACATCAAAGATGCAACAATGTCAATGAAATGGTTTATCAATATCAAAGGCATTTTATAATAAAATGTATTATAAGTTTAACCATGACCGAAAATTAAAGACATTCTACAATTTCAAAAGTGGTAAAAAAACAAAAATCAATAATATTCCGAGATATTAAACAGATAGGCATGCATTATCCTACCACGCAAGTAAGACCAATAAAACAAGTTCTAATTCCGAACTTGTCAAATTTGTATTAAAATGAAAAACACAACATACTACAATGTTGGAAAAGTGAAAAATGGTAGACAGAGGAAAATATCGAGGCCCCCAACACCATAATGCAAGAAAACTAATATACTTAGGAAAGTATTTGTCTACACGTGTGATTCCAGTGTTTAAATAAAAGGTCGAATAGAACCTGAACCATGCGGCAACATTCATGTGTGTTTACCAAGCGGCAACATTCATGTGTGTTTACCAAGCGGCAACATTCATGTGTGTTTACCAAGCGGCAACATTCATGTGTGTTTACAAACTTGTAACAATGTGATCATTGTAGAAAGATACAGAGACACAAACTAAACATCAGTTAACTACGAGTAATCACTAATCATCCCATTTGTGCTGTCTATGTTGATGTTGTTCGAAAGTTTTGTTGTTGTTGTGGTTTGTGCTCCGTCCTTTTAACCGATTTAAACCGACACATTTTTAGCCTTTTCAAAGGCAGTTGCAAGATTTCCATCGTCAAATATCGTGGTCTTTCTTGTGTTCAACATATCGTGGTCTTTCTTGTGTTCAACGGTAAAAGGTGAAAGTTGTTTTTCGCATTGTTGATATTGGATGATTTTTCTTAATAACACTTTCTTAAATATGCTTTTGACATTTACTGTCGTAATTAAAATACTTCAAAGGACTCATAGTTATTGATGGTGATGGTTCACGAGATATATTAAATACCCTCCTAACTGAATTTGGTACTGTTTGACTACTATTTTACCTATTTTTTCCAGTATTGTTATAAATGCTGTTATAGTGACAATCGGAACCTTTGAACCGTAATGGAAGCGAGAGGTTGGCGCCGTAAAATCTGATTCAATCCACTATTTCTTTAGAAATGCCTGTACCAAGTCAGGACCATTGCGGTTTCCNNNNAGTTTCCCGGTTGTTGACTGATTTTGTCTGTTTATTGATTTATGAGTTTTGAATTTCCCTTTGGAAGATTGCTCTGTGTTCGGTAATTTTGTTATTACCCTTACTGTCAAAACTTTCCTTTCATGATCAACCTGAAAACAACGTCGATGGCCCTCGCCTGTCGTATATTCCTTCTCACATTCGTGAAGTAAAAGTACCTATAAACTTACATCGATGTTGTATTAAATCAATTCTAATATGTGTTTTATGAAGGCGTATAAAATATAAATGACAGAATTAGCCTTAATTAAAATGATAAAAATCTTGTGTAAAAAAGGAATAAAGTTTTCATTAGAAAACCTTCATTATAATCTATCTCTCATGAAGACAATCACTCAAATAAAATCTCATTTAGAAAATCCAGAATTATCAATTAATATTTTTGTTGCCCTTAATTTGTCTCAATATTGTTTTTTCTTCATTTATTTCACATGTAATGTCGAATCCTTTAGATACCTAGCATCATTTCATATCTAAAACATTGAATTTTAGAAGTAATAACTCGTATATTGATCACATAGATTGTCTGTCTGATATCAGTACACAGAGCTTTCATTTCTTCTCTCGAGTTTAGAATTTCAAAGTTGAGTATTGGCAGCATAGATGTTGAATTAAAATTTAAACAGTTAAACATACAGGGAATGAAGCAATATATCTGTGATTTGTTATCTTACTGACTTCTACAAATATAACCAAATAAAGTTAACAGGAATTGATTTGCGGTGAAATTAAAGCAATACGTGTAATATATCACAATGAGAGAATTATTAATAAAATCTGATTACATGTGATGATAGAAACGCAAGTAAATTAAAATTGATACAATTACAAATGTTAAAGCTATGGGGATTTATCACATTTGTTCTTTCATCTCACTTTGAACAAAGTAATCTCAAATATTTTTTTCTCAAAATGGATATGTTAAAAATATCAATTTAAATATTAACAAT